>JADDOH010001917.1:0-18444 GCA_016648135.1 Agrypnia vestita
TAAATACTTGTAATGGTTGGTTGCCATGTGGTTTCATGAGGCCATGACCCCTCGTATTAGTAGATGGAAGGTGGATCTGGACAGTAGGGATATGCCTAGCCCCTGGCCAGGGATGTCGGTGTATTTTCTCCAAATGGTGTACAGCTAGAATCCTGCCATCGATGATGATGGGATCTGCCTAATTATCTCCGACTGATGTGTAACTGGAACCCTGCCATCACTGATGAAGATGATGTTGTCACTATCGAAACGTCACCTGATGATATTTAGCTGAACCGCCGCTAGTGATGATGATGATGATGATGATACTATCGTAACGTTTCCTGACGATATATGTATCGGAGACACCGCTAGTGATGATGATGATACTATCGGAACGCCCCCTGACTATATATGACTGGGACACCGCTAATGATGATGATGATGATGATACTATTGAAAAACCTCCTGACGATATACGACTGGGACACTGCTATGATGATGATGTTGATGATACTACCGAAACGTCTCCTGACGATATATAACTGGGACACCGCTAATGATGATGTTGATGATGATACTATCGAAACGCCTCCTGACTATATGTAACTGGGACACTGCTAATGATGATGCTGATGATGATACTATCGAAACGCCTCCTGACTACATACAACTGGGACGCTGCTAATGATGGTGATGATGATGATGCTATTGAAATGTCTCCTGACAATATATAACTGGGACACTGCTAATGATGATGATATTGATGATACTATCGAAACGCCTCCTGACGATATAAAGCTGAACCACCGCTAGTGATGACGATGATGATGATGATACTATCGCAACGCCTCCCGACGATATATATCTGGAACACCGCTAGTGATGATGATGATACTATCAGAACGCCTCCTGACTATATGTGACTGGAACACCGCTAATGAAGATGATGATGGTGATACTATTGAAACGTCTCCTGACGATATACAACTGGGACACTGCTAATGATGGTGATGATACTATCGGAACGCCTCCTGACTATATATGACTGGAACACCGCTAATGAAGATGATGATGATGATACTATTGAAACGTCTCCTGACGATATACAACTGGGACACTGCTAATGATGGTGATGATACTATCGAAACGCCTCCTGATTATATATGACTGGAACACCGCTAATGAAGATGATGATGATGGTACTATTGAAACGCCTCCTGACTACATGCAACTGGGACGCTGCTAATGATAGTGATGATGATGATGCTATTGAAACGTCTCCTGATTATATATAACTGGGACACTGCTAATGATGATGATGATGATGATGCTGATCTGACTATCCCCCCCCCCCCCGACGATGCACAGACGTATGCGTACGTAAATAAATAAATATATAAATAAATAAATTGATAAATAAATAAATAAATAAATAAATTAATTAATTAATCAATTAATAAATTAATAAGTAATTAAACAAATGAATAAATAAGTAAATATATTATTAATTAATTAATAAATCAGTCAATCAAACAAATAAATGAATAAATAAATATATAGTTAACTAAATCGACCAATTAAATAAATAAATAGTTAAATAAATAATTTATAAATAGACGAATAAACAAATGGCTGAATGAGAAATAAATAAATAAACAAATAAATAAATATATATATATGATTAGACAAATAAATACCTAATTAATTAATGAATCATCAATTAAATAAATAAATAGAAATGAATAATTAAGTTCGGCGTCGAGCACATGGGCCGATGATGATGCTATCGAAACGCCGCCTGACTATATATAACTGGGACACTGCTAATGATGATGATGATACTATCGTAACGACTCCTGACTATATATAGCTGGGACGCGGCATATGAATAGACAAATAAATACCTAATTAATTAATGAATCATCAATTAAATAAATAAATAGAAATGAATAATTAAGTTCGGCGTCGAGCACACGGGCCGCGCGATCCCTGGAAGTTCACACACATGCAGAGAAGGTTTATTTGGCAAATTAATTCGCCCCTATTATGGTCAGTACGGATCCAACATGCAAACAACACCTGTGGGAAAACACATGTAAAGTTTACGGTACAGGGGTTAGCTTTCACTGTCGGCGCTTCTTCCGTCTCTGTCTGGGGTGTCGAACCCGAGACCATTCTTCTTAATCGTGCGCCACCTTTATATATCGTTATAATCTCAAAACGGAAAGAGGATTACATGACTTACCCATCTGCCGCCGATTATATCCATTCCAGTGCATCGTAGTTTCACTTTATGTACCTCACTTTATACCTAAGGATTGCGGACACTTGCCTTGCACGCGCACACGATTCACAGGCCCCTAATTAATTATAGTTCGCGACCTAACCTTTGATCCTGCCATTACGCGCTTAGAAGTTTCCGTAGCTGGGGCTTAGTATCCAGCCTCGGCAACTATACGGTGTATATACCTTAATCAAACCGAAACTAGACATTATTTTCTTTTCCTTGAATTTATATTCCTCGAGATACCGGAATTAGACTCTAGCTCGACATTTGTAAGTATTTATATATCTTAATAATACTGCAACATAGTCCTTATTTCCGTCTTACGTATCCGTACTTCCCGGGTCATCGAGACTAGACTCCAATTCTAATGATCATACTCTAATGATTATACGCACCGATATTTTTCATAAAACCCGTTACCCGTTATTTTCCGATGTTTCATATTCTTATATTTATCCGAAATACCGGGATTAAGCTTTGAATCTAGGATTCCATCCATTTATAAGTTTTAACAAACCCATGAAGCAACCACTTGTCCACTTGTTGTTGTTAAAGAATTAATTGCTTCTATAATAAAACCCCACTAGTCTACATCTTTCTAAGGTCAATACGTATTACTTTTGGGTCCGCCGATTTAGTTTTATTCTTAATATTATTATTATTATTATTATTATTATTATTATTATTATTATTATTACTATTATCAATTAATTACACGGCTTAATAGCCTTTTACAACAGGTTTATACATAATTAAAATACAACAAACGATTAAATGTAAAAGAAAAATAAAGGGTATAAATGTAAAAAAGTATATATACATAGTTTAAACATAATGAGGTTAGAAATATATGTAAAAAAGTATATATGCAAAAGTGTGAAGTAGCAGGTTTATACATAATTAAAATACAACAAACGATTAAATGTAAAAGAAAAATAAAGGGTATAGATGTAAAAAGTATATATACATAATTTAAACATAATGAGGTTAGACATTTATGTAAAAAAAGGTATATATGCAAAAAGGCGTAAAGTAGTGATCTCAGAAATTTTTACTCACCGATAATATAGCAATATTAAATTTGAATAGCCAGCTATATATATAAAAAATTTAAGACATTATATAAAAATTTAATATTTTGAAAAGAAATGATCATATAGTGTTTTTTTAAATTTTGAGAGAGATAGATTTAAAATGTCGACATATGTAGGTAGTTCATTGCCAAGTTTGTGCATTGATAACAAAATTATATTATTCTTAATATAATGTAATGAATATGGTTGCATGATTGACATCTTCGTCGACAGTCTGGAGAAAGTAAAGTTTACACTTAAAGAGGCAATACTGCTTCGTTACTGACTTCAGCTGTTAATATGTAATGGTGGGTAATATATATTTTTCGTACACATTGCCGCTTTGTACTTTATATTTTTAATTTCTGTACTCATGTTTCGGTGCTATTCCGGTACTTTTAATAATTTGCTACTTGTAATTTATATTGTTTAATGTATGTTCTTTTAATTTTATGATATATTTTTTCATGTAAAAGCCTATACGCATTGCTGCTCGTTACCTACTCTACATTTTTAATTTTTATACTCATGATTTGGTGCTATTCCTGAAACTTTTAATGTATGTGCTTTTGAAATTTATTTTATACTCTTTATGTAAAAGCCTAATGGGCGTAAACAAATAAATAAAAAAAAATAAATAAATAATTTTATTATCATCTCGAATATTTGATATCCACTCTCCGGCAAATTTTAATATAGTTTAAATCATTTAATATAATTTATCATTTTAATATAGTTTAGGAATAACGGGATTCTGTAATTTCTACAAGTATAAACAACCCCAATCTTACCAAATCCATTTTATGTAGTGAAAGACGCGGGACTTATATTCTTCCTAAAATGTAAAATGAACCCGGTCTAGATGAAACATCCTTATTTAGTTTCAGGACAACGAGGTTTACGCGTTCCACGAGGAATATGATATAACCCGATCTAAACGAAGGTAATTTTATATAATTTTAGGACAACGGAACTTACAAATTTCATAAAGTATATCGTGAAGCCAATCTAGGCGGAGACACTACGTATATTTTAAACAGAGTAAGAGTTTAAATTTTATCATCAGGCCTAATAAACCGCAAGAATGTCCTAGGCATAGTAAACAAAATAGCGGTCAAAGCTGTAGTGTTTCTATGTTCACACGTTTTAGCTCGAAACGAATACTATAATTTTCACATTTATAATACAAGACGCGAATTTCTAAACGAAACATTTTAAAATAGTTCTGATTGAATCTACATGTTTCATATTTATTAAATGAAGGCGCGAATTCTAAACGAAACACTAACATTGCTCAAAACGGGACCCTATATTTATATATGCTTAAAATGAAACGCGAATTCCCGAACGATAGCATTTTATATAACTAAATGTAACGAAATCTTATATAGTTTATAAATAAGAAGACCCGGCCCCAGGCGGTTTTTATATATTTTCAATATAACGAGGCCCTATAACATCTTTATAAGTATAATACAACCCCGGTCTAACGAAACAATGTACTAGAAGTTTTATATGTTTGAATACATGATATACGTTTTTTTTTTTATACACGTTTTTATACGCGAGATTTACGTCTTCGTACAGTACGAAGTACCCCAAATTAGACAATCGCGAAGTTTACATCACTCCTAATGTATAACCAGAACTAATTGAAACATTTTTCATAGTTTAAGTCCGCGAGGCAAATATCTTTCATAAAATATAAAATAACCAGAATCAAATTAAACATATTTTTTTACCTTATAGACTTTCCCCCACGCGCGTAATAATCCCGGCCACATGAAACGTTTTTATATGTTTTAATAGCGCGGGACCTATGTTTTCCTATATAATATAAGATAACCCGGGCCGAACGGAAGCACTTTTATATACTTTATAAAATAGTGAAACTTGTACTTCTGTAAAACCGTAAATAAACCCCGACCCCCACGAGATTATTTTATATAATTTTTTAGAATAATGAAATTTCATACATCTGTAAAATTGTAAATAAGTCCCGACTCTCACGAAATTACTCTATATAATTTTAAACGAAATGAAAATCTAGATTATTATGGGCTGAACCTGATACCCCGCGAGATCAGCTATATATTTTTCACTAGACGTATTTTTAATCCCAGAATTTATTCGCTATAATTTTAACGGACTCTTACTATTAACCATAAACAAAAAAAATTATTAAAATAAACTAAATATCCTTTCAATAACTAAAATAAATCCGGTCTAATCGAAACATTTCATATAACGAAATATTATATGCCTTACAAATGTAAAAATTAAAATGTGACCAAGTTAATTTAATTAAATTTTAGCAAAAAATAGGTAATTTTATAAGACTTATTTAAAATCGAATCTGTTAGTAACAACCCTTTTATCTTTTAACAATTTCCCGCGTGTTTAGCATAAAATAGGTATCTTTATAACGCACAGCTAGTTTCCAGAGATCCGCCAATACTATACTTAGTAAAACGAGAATTTAACTAAATTTGAACTCTACCGTTTCCTGAAATTCTGCGAATATTATTCTGTGAACCTAGTAAGACGACAAAAATAATTAACTTTATAGAACATAGTGATTTCCGAAGTTCCGATATGCCAGATTAATTACCTTTATAAAATAAAATCAATCCCGTACTCTGAGTTAAAACTCTTTTAACAGGACCTCGCGTATTTAGCATAAGATAGGTATTTTTACAAGATTTATTAACAATTTCCCGCGTGTTTAGCATAAAATAGGTATCTTTATAACGCACAGCTAGTTTCCGGAGATCTGCAAATATCAGTTCTATATATGCCGGACTAATCAACTTAATAAAGCGCAGTAATTTCCGAAGTTCTAATATGCCAAATTAATTACCCTTTATAAAATAAAATCAAACCCGTACCCCCCTTTTCTTTTAACGTGAGCAACCAACAATGTCGAAGAGTATATTTACCCGTACACAACTTTCACTTGAAATCAAACTATAATTTTCACTATATCCACTGGACACTCCAAGTCGACGGCAACTTTCACTCAAAAAAACAACCGACGCGGATTTCACGCCTCGTAGACGTTTCACACCAACTGCCTGATTTCTGCTGTGTCTTGACATTTTAAACCCCCCCTAGCAGCCAAAGGTCCTAAGTCGTGTGTTTCCAGGATTTTCAATATCCTACTTTCCTTGAAACCAAATTCTTTGTTCCTAAGATTCAATTTGGCAAAAAAAAAACCATATCTCCACTCGGATATGTCAGTTGATCCCACCTCCTGTTGCCATCTCTGTCTCCATCCCTGTGCCTATTTGGGACGGACTCAGTGGCTTCGGACGAATTGAACTCGCTTCACAAGCGCGATAATTAATTTTTAATATTTAATTTCTAAGTTCAGTCCATATTGTCGTTTGATCAACCGTAACTACAATCTATCGGGTACTCCCCTAATCATAGTTGATGTTTCTTCATTATCTACCATTATTATGCCCCGTTCCCTCGTATTTCCACTCGTCTTTATCGGAAATTTAACGTTTCTTGGCCGCTATATCATGGGATCAATTTCCATATATTCACCACGTGCACACTGCATACCTAGATATAACAATCATCCAAAGGTACTATACCTAATTTTAAATTAATTTTGGGCGATCTTTTCTCGTGAATCATCCAATGAATCCTGTCTTTTGGCCGCGACTCTCCGCGCACAGGGACGTATTAGCTCCCTCCGTTGCGGAATTTAAACATAATTTGTAACCATTTATTATTATTTTTATTGGCAGTAAGATTGATCCACAAAGTAACTATGTTACATAGACAGTGAATATTCTCGAACAATATAATACTGGAAGAGTACTATTCGCTATAACACAATAAACTATTAATGTAAGTTAAATTAAATTTTTAAATTCAGTGGAAGATTTTTAAGATCGTTTTGCTTTTAATTTTTTCCCAAAACAAAATAAATAAACAAATAAATAAACACACAGATACACACTCACACAACCCACTATTGGACATGTTTTTATTATTCTTTTATCGATTGTATGTATGTGTTTTCGCGTAATTGGCCCAAAACTCTGTGCATCAATTATTGTCTTTTCTTCAAAGATTGATTAATTATATGGCTGTAAGAAACCCAATAAATGAAAACAAATAAAACAAATAAGTAAATAAACCTCCAGTGCCGCAGGCAAGGCGTCGGATTAATTCAGTGCTCATTCATTGCCAAGGCACTGGACGCCTCCGCTGATAACTATATACCGCTCACCATGTTCTTAGAGGTGTGTTGAAAGATTGCTAGTATCTGTCGAATCGGTCTCAAGTAGTTGTCTGTATTTGTACGTTTATCATTATTACATGCTCTTGCTATATCCGTTCCACTTCACATTATTGTTCCTCCCGTCTTCGAATTTCTATCACACTATGTTCTCCTATGTTTTTGGTACTTATATGCTTGCTTTTTACTTGCATTTACTCCTATATATATTTGTTTCATTTATCCATCCATCTATAAGATCCCCATACGCTTTATCCTTTTATTTCATGTGTATATGGGCCGCAAATTCATATTATTTTATTTACAATATTCTTATCTAGATTGTTGCGCGGTATGATTGATAATCCCCAAACTATGCAGAGCATTGGTTTGTATGCTCCTGACAATTACACTAGACATCGTCAGCATAGATCGTTTCACATTCCAATATACAGGACCAACCTGCCGATGGTTATGCCTGTTGGAAGAGCCACAGCCATGCTGAACAAAATCGCTCTGGGTATTGATATATTCCATGTGTCTGAGGGGGTTTTCCGAAGCGGGACTCTCCTACACCTTTGACCAGATTTATGTTATTTTTAATTTATTAAATATTTTCATTTTTGATATATACTTCTAATATGTATGCCTTAAACATTTTGTTTGTCATGTACATATTATCATGAAATAAATTGAATTGAATTGAATTGAATACACTTGTTCCAATTATGTTTTGTGGTTATTACTAGCAAACCCGGCGAAATCTGAGCTAGAATAGCCAATCGTATACACGTTACCCGTCCTGTTGAAACTACGCTAACGTAGGGCAGGTTTGTAGTGATTACATAGTTAATATATTGTATCTATATTCGAGTATATTATTTTCTTGTCGTGCCATTAATATGCTTACACGTTATCGTTATCTCTTTCCTAACCGTATATACCGTCATTGCACAATTACCTATCTGTTGTAAAAGCCTGAAGAGCGTTAGTCTACAGATAAATATAATAGAATTATAGTTAACTTTTCTACCCGCCTACGTTATTCGACTCCCGCGAAACGAAAATGAATCATTATTCGCTCCTCGATAGAGCGTCAGTCTACAGATAAATATAATGGAATTATAGTTAACTTTCCTATCTGCCTACGTTATCCGATTCCCGCGAAACGAAAATAAATCATTATCCGCTCAGTTAAGGTCACCCCTCTGGTACATAGTGTACGTTTTATCCGTGCTTCACGGCCAATTCTTATAAATTATTTATGGGCGTTTTCCTCGCGCGATCCCCCGATTAGAACCTGCCTTCCTTGCCTTTGCTCATATTCTGCTATCTCTCTCGCGCGGCAATCCACTTAAGAAGGCGATTAATGACGTTTAAGCGGTTTCAAAACCACAGCAAAAAAGTCTATAATTCAGAAACCTCGTGGAACTGTCAATATCATCGTCACCTTAGAGTAGACGTTAATCGGTTTTTTAACGGCTCTAAACGCAATAATCGCGCCCCAAATCTCTGAAAACCATGTTCAGCTTTTTTATGTGAAGCACATGCGGACCGCTCGGACCGCATCGATCGTCAACCATTTGTACCAAACACGGCTTTACCACAAGATCAATATGATTTATAAAAATTGAATAGTAACTGCCCGTAACCTATATCCGATCAATCGCTACTAACTCCCTCCCAATACTAGCGTTTCATCATTCCCAAATTTTTGTAGCTCCAATACTACGGCCAGTTTAGCTCAATTTTTCCCCGCGTAGCATTTAAATCATCTTAGAGTTCAAAATAAAAATAATAAAATAAAAAAAAAAATCTATAGAAACAGGTGATTCATCACAATATCTTAAATTAATGTTTCTTAAGATATATTGTGTATGTATGTATAATAGAGATGAAGCTATTATGAAAAAGTAGATATGAAAGTGTTTTGGAGTTTTAACAGGGTTTACGACCAATCGTACGGCGGGCTTAAGTGCCCGTTCCCAATTCCTCCCACATCTATTGATTGACCACCACATGTAAATAATGTGTATAAATAAATTATAAATATCTAAAAAATAAAAACAAAATATATAAGATATCTATAATAAACCTTGGTTTATGATGCTCCCTTTGAGAATTTGAACGTGTTCAAATATTCAGAACATTGAATCTCTTAAATATGATAAATTAAAAGACAATACTTCAATATAATAATACAATTTAAAAAACAGTTATAGTTATTATCCTCTTATTATTATATCTGAAATTATAGTTTTTTACTTCATATTTAGATGAAATTCTTATATTGAGAAGAATTTTACTTGTTTAATGGATCGTGTATAATTGACAGTTGAATATATACAAGTTTGTCAAATTGGTGCAACTAGAGATTTAGATAAGATTTAGATATGATTCTGAATCACATGAGATGACTAATTGTTTCATACGATTACTTTCAAAATTCTTTGAATTAACCGACTAAGTGAGTTCTGATCGTATATTAATAAAATTAATATATATTCACAACTCATTTTAAAATAATTTAATTCATTATAAAACGGAAAAGTGATTGCCATTATTTTTGAGTTGTTTATTTTCTCTAATAATAATAAAATATATCTCACCCAGATTTTCAGCAGTTCCTTTCATGAAAAATAATCAAATAATTACGAAAAACGAGGCTTTAGAAACTATTTAATAACAAGAAAATTACGATGGTATTTAGAAAACAAAAAGTTTTTTAATTACAACATTGCCCGAGAAGTAAGGCAAAAGATTCAAAATAAAAATTCATTAAAATTTTGTAACTTTCTTATTTCGTAAATTTTGATCATCATATATTTTTCTCCAATTTACATATTTATATTTTAATCTGAAAATCGCAAAAGTTTAAATTCATGCTAATGCGACAAGCTAAAATAATGAAAATGTCTCGATTCCTTTTTATTATGTTAAAACGCTTTAGCAAGGAAATTATTTCTTGTTGAATTTATTTGTTGAGTTAATCTAAATTCGAAATTGCACATCATTTATTTAAAAATTATTATTATAAATCATTTCAAAAATGTTAAATATTTGAAGCATTTAAATTTCGGATATTTTGTACAAGTTTTTGAAATTATCACTCTTTGAAACTCTCAATACTTTACCTACGTCAAGTATTATACCCAACGAGTAAACAGTACAGTATCGTATTTGAAAAATTTGCAGTGATGTAATTATATAATGTAATAATTACATAATTGCCTGTCTCTGTCAGGTAATCTTAAGTTTTAGCAAGGTTCGAATTTTATTTATCAAAACATTTATTAGATTCCAAGATAACTATTATTTTTTTAAATATATACATAATGTTCGAAGCATAACATCCATTTCTCACATTGTACGGCCTTTAAAAATCCCAATAGATTACAAAATAAATTCTCTCGCTTATTAAGTTATCGGTTTTCATTTTATTCTTTCACAAAAAGAGCAAATTCAAATAAAATTCCAAACATTTCATTTGAACGAATCATTTGAAGCAGTATAGAGCAGAAGACCCACCCTTACCTTGTCTCCGAGGGATGCAGGAGAGGGTAGCTACTGGTACCTGCCCGCACATCCTTTCTTCGGTTCTGATTAAATTCTTTTCGGAATTCGTGCCATAAAAGGTTAATATTCCCTCGTTTTTAATACGCTCGGCTACCAGCCCTAGCGGCGGCGCGAGAAAAAGAAATCGAATAGGACCAGAGATGAACTCAAAGATGAATCCAAAGACGAACCCTTTCAGAGTGGATGACCCTTTAGTATTATAATTACTACAATGCAAACAAAATTTTATTCCTAATATAATATCAATTAGTGATATGGGTCATCCATTGGAAAATATCGATATACATATTGTGTAAGATATTACTGTCCAATGTTTTTTTGATAGAAATATCCTGATTGTTAATAATAGGCTTTGCAGCTAAGTAGAACGGATATGCCAAGATATGTAATGAAATTTTCTGTTTTCAAGACATCCCAATTTTAAAATATGATGCTAAATATAACTTCATTCACAACATAATACTAAATAAAATATTGATATCTATTACATTGGCTTTTTATCCAGTGGTCCTAAGATTTTAAAATAAAATATTTAATATCAATATTTTATATTAATCACTTACGGGAAACAGGACCGTTTTATGAGCAATAACTCCCATATCGGCCCTACACATTGACCACCAAATCGGCATTTTTAATCCAGAGTGGTCATCCTCTCCACGCCACAACAAACTTAACAAAAACTTAACTTAACAGTTTCTGTTAAGTTTTATAGAGTGCAAGCGGCGCAGGGAGGCGTCCACACAAAACCTCTTCACTGTCTATTAGGAGCAAGAATGAGGAGAAGCCTTATTTACAAATATAATGAATATACAACAATAGTAAACAATAAAAGAAATAGAATGAGTCACGATATGTGTATATACATGTGAGGAAAACAGGAGCACATTAAAAATCGGGTTACGAGCATAAATATCCATTTTAAAATCATTTATTGTACATTTAGCACAGTAAGGACTTATCTTAATTCACAGCATAATTATGACAAATTTCATATAGAGTAACTTAGGTTGAAATTAGTTCGAGGACACCAGCCCCTATAACAGTCTCGGGGACGTGGCAAAATGTTCAGCTCGAGATTATTCGTTGGTCCATGAATTTAACACGAATAAACTTTCTCTAATTTTAAAAAAAATATATATAAATATTTTATTTTTTTTAAATCCCTTCAAATTATATAAATACATAAAAATTCATATAAATTAAAAATTAATTACCATGATCTTTAAGAAACCTTTCTATATCATCTCAAATATATTTAGCGATTGATTCGTCTAGAAGTAAAATTATCGAAGGTACAAGAGTGCAAGATCTTTTCAAAAAAATATTTGAGTTAATAATGTCATATTTTTGCTCATCTTATTTCCACGTAACATTAAACCACATTATCTTACAATGCACATTTTGGGAAGGTGATAATAAGCTAGCATGTCATAATCAAGCTAGAAATTCTATAAATAAATAACAGATTATAATGATGTTTTCTGGAATTTCTTGGGAGCGGAAATACGTATAATAGTATTTTCGTTATTGAATAAAAACTTTGTTGCTTATTTCGTGACCTGTGAGAAAACATACATTTTTATTGCTCGATATCGCGCTACTTGATTGATCAAAACTTCGCACACGTGTTAAACGTGACAAAGTCTTTCAAAATTTGGTCCAGGAATTGTCTGTTTTTGTTGGATCAGTTCATATCTGTAATGATGTCAATAATAAATCATAACGTGCTACAGTAGTACCTTCATACACGTAGGTACTGCTTTGTGATAAAGGTTTATTATTTTATGGGAGTAAAATATTACGACAAAAGTTGCCTTCGATTCTAAACCTTATAGTGATTATTGTAATTATTTAAATGAACAAATATTATATTAGAATTTCTGTTTTAAAATATTTTGTATGCATGATGATCATTAAATTAGGTGAAAAACATTACCTTACATTACATTGTTACCTCAATGTGTGTTTTTTAATACTTTTGTATTTTACTTATTAAGTTTTGAGAGCAGCAGAGTCTGTCATTGACATGTTGTAACGTACCTACCTGCACACCTAAGCTAAATACCTAACTATAAAGTTTAATAATGTAAGTTTTACGAAAAGCCCAAAGCTTGAGACTTTAAGCTATCGAATTGAGCTTTATTACAGCTTTTGGGACTTTTAAGCACACACTTTATGCTTTAAGCTTCTAAATAAAAACTTAAGTCGAACTTAGAACTTCGGAAGTATATTTACATGAAAGCTAATATTATTTTTTTTTTCGTTAAGAATTTATATTTTCAAAAATTGGCCAGTCGTGATCTATCTAGTGGTTAGGAAAATTCCCCCTCCGTTCTGTCCGTAGCTATCCAAAATTCTTTTGATATGTGGTGAGATTCGTATTCTTATTAACGCGACTAGACTAATATAGATCGAATTCTTACCTAACTATGGAAATAACAAACGCACGTAACTAATCCGTACTCGTCCTTCTAGAAACCGCTCTAGAATTCTACAGTTTCGCCTATATGAGAGATAGCCGATATCGTCCACGTCCGGAGTTGGCCTAAAAGCCAATTATATGCGGCGTAGCCGAGGAATAAACGCTAGTAGCAAAACTCCCTTACATTGAACCGCCATAACTATAATACCATCGGGGTTAAAATACTGTAATATAAAACAATACAATCGTTGCCAAGTTAACGGCATACGCTAAAGATTCCGCCCGCATTGATTATCAACATCTCATAATAGCAGCTTAGAACAGTGTCAGCACAACCACATGCGGCACCCATTTATGACAGATTTACAAGATATAATAGCATACGTTATATTCAAAACACAAGTAGAAACCTACCGATAGCGCGTCTCACGTTGTCCAATCTGCTCAATCTGTTCATAGTACATAGTAGGGGAAGACAAACATTATATATTCACAACAACTAGGCGCAACAGAGGCTCAGGGCAAGCCTTGTCTGACATTATCGCAGCCCGAGATTCTAAGGGAATGGAAGATACTGATTTGTAAGTGAAATTTAAGAAGTGTCTAACCACTTCTGTTCAAACGTGGATTCTAGATGCCCCCCCCCCTTGGTGGAAATATTCGCATTCGTATTCGCCGATTAGTAGGCCTGATATTCGTATTCATGAAAGTAGTATTCGTTGCATCACTCTCAATAATAAAATCATATAGATAAATAATTACGGTAACTCATAAAAATACGATATTACTTATATTAAACGAACAAAACAAAACAATCTGTCATATAAGTGAATAACGTGATCACGGAAGACCGAAGGTTAACTACCCCTGAACACACCGCGAACTGCCCACAATAATGAAAAATGTTCTAGAAAACATTTCAAATATCTAATATTGAATGAATAAAACAATGTCATATGAAAACTATCACGGTTACGGAAGACCGAAGGTTAACTACCCCTGAACACACCGCGAACTGCCCACAATAGTGAATAATGTTCTAGAAAACATTTCAAATATCTAATATTGAATGAATAAAACAATGTCATATGAAAAACTATCACGGTTACGGAAGACCGAAGGTTAACTACCCCTGATCAAACCGCGAACTGCCCACAATAATGGAAAATGTTGTAGAAAACATTTCAAATATCTAATATTGAATGAATAAAAACAATGTCATATGAATAACCATCGCAATTAAGGAATATATACAATTCGAAACACGTCTTTATAAGAACTTGATAGGAACAAATCGTGTTTTCAGCGATTGCCTAATGATACGCAATACAAACATGTAACGAGTTCAAATAAACCACACATTCATGTTTTAATAAAATAAATATAAAATCCAGATGCGTTTTTAAAATATATTGTTTGTAGGAAATTCCTCGCACGATTTGAACCTATATCACGCCTACAATCGTGATATCAAAACCCCATAAATACTCCGATCCCAATTATTTCCAAACAATACAAATCATATAGAAATCCGTGTATTCAATCGCCAGTATAGATAACAAAGCATTCTTTAGCATAATAATACATCCGCCCTGAAGAACCTCTCGTACATTCCGAACCTCGCGACATTGAATATGCATAATTATACTGAATTTTAAAACCCACAAACAAACACGAAACACTTTTCGTCAGTAAGGTATTCCATTTTAAAGCCTTTATATCTTTGGTAATATATGAATATCGAATTTAAATGATTTTTCATATGAACAGCGACAGAATTATATATTTCATAAGCGTTATGCAATAATTCACAGTCGCCACATTACGATTTCTAGTACATTAAATCCGAAGCGCGTATAGTAATAATTATCACTAGGCCCAAAATACGTAACAAAACAACCCACAACATGTTTTAATAATTGTTACGATCCAGAAAGTTCTAAATTGAATACACGAAAAAGGCAATAGAAATAAATAATATTGAAAATGCTTAGCTGTTCACTGTTCCAATTCTCTTTGAATTATTATCAACCTCTGGCTTTTTCCTCGATCCAGCCAAATTATCTTCCTTCCTGACTCTCCTCGACAAAGCCTCCGCCGACCTTCAAGCTGAAAACTCAAGTGCCGCTTTCTAATTTGTAACGCCTAACAATCGTCCCTATCTCGCGCCATCTTTGATTCCAACTCGCGTGTAAAAGTCAAAGTCTAACTCTAAAGACGCGTTTCATTGGTCAGATTCGGTGCTAACGCCCGCGTCTGTGATTGGACATCTCGTTAAACAAAATAACATAAAGCCTGCTTTACACGCCCGCGTGCAGAGATAATAAAGCTCGTCCGCATCTACCTATCCGGCAAATATTTAATTATAGAGTATTTAACGGTTTGTGAAGCTTCTCTTTATTATAAACTTTAGCAGATAGATATTTTTGTATAATTTTTCAGCAATGTCTATTTGAATAGGCCAATATCGTTACAGCTTCCCCCTGGGGCGGCGCGGTACGATCGCATGAGCTGGGACGCGTCGCCACAAACATAGGTAGCTATTAGACCCCTTCGTTCCTTCGTTTGGCATCATTTGGTATACCCTTAGAAACTTCATCCGCGAACCAGGTGTGGCAAGTAGCTATGGTAAGACGTATTAGCTAAATTGACTAAGTCCTCCGCGCAGGCATGTTAGAAAGTTAATAAGAAACCAAAGATCCGTATCTACATCATTTAAACAGCAAGTAAGGCTCAAATACCCACAATTAATCGAAAGTAACTTGAACGCCTCATACGATCGCGCCCGTTATTCAACTAGATCTTAAAATCTTCAACATTGTATAAGCAATCCTGCTTATAGCTATGCTTCCCCCGTTCTGAAAGAATTTGATTTCATGTTAGAATTTCGTCCCCATGTAAGTGTTCAACACCACGTTATACCATTGTACACCCTTCCCCCATCCAAAATTGGTCCGTTTTATCCACACTTCCTTTCTCAATACGCGTTCGCCGCAAGTTAATAAAATAGCACGCCTTACTACAATAATCTACTCCCCGTAATAAAGAAGTAGTTTAGCAATCCCGACGATCCCAAACGCACGTGTTCACGCAGTGATGAAGACGCCTTGTTCCCAACTACAACTGTTTTTTTTTTTTTCTAAAAGTGTTCGGTTAATATAAATATTAGAAATCGAAAGAAAAGGTGACCGCATCTATTTTACTCAACTGATTGGGAAGATCCGAATTCCTATTATCAATCGAACGTCCCATCGCTGTGCCTGTCAATCACTCGACCCCATTCCGTTTTCAACAGATCAAAAGAGACACCACTTCCCCCGCTCCGTCACTCCTCGTTTCCCTTTATAGATGGTACATCCCTAGTGCTCACCAGTTCGTTACATTGTAGCACTTCCCCCGGCGCATACTTCCCCTAACACCTTCTGACTAGCACCAATACCCGAATATACACGACGACAAGGACACTATACAAACAAATTCGAACGCGAACCGCGATAAGTTTTTAAAATTCCAGAATTGTGTTAAACTATGATTTTGATGTTCATCTTATTCGGGTGAGCCAAACAACCGGATTCCTAGTATATAGAACCACACATTGATCTCAATATCCCCTTGTACACGGGTACTTAAAATGATGGTGATGCTTCGCTATTACCCCCTTCCCCAAAGCTATATGTGGCACGCATCCAAAATCTTCCAAAGATTAGTTTGTAAAATCGTATCCCCCTATAATAACTGCAGATCGCGTATCAGCAAAAGGTATACTCCTATTATGATTCTTCTCAACTAACTACACGACTAGCTCTCAAAGGAGATATCTAAGGACGATGCACATCCATTAAAGAAGCGCGCCACGTACCTACTTGTTGAAAAAAAGTAATCGACAATTTGAATCTACATTACACTATTGTTCCCATAGTGAACACGCACCCGCATCTCCCCTCTCTGTTGATAAAATACCAAAACTGCCGGCACCACACTTGTACGAACCTAACATCCTTCCCCCTGTCTATAAGACTCTATTCCCATGTTCAACCAACCGAACATCCGCTATCCGCCAGAAAATATGTAAGTCCAAAGCTAGCTCACATAACCGTCCTGCAGATTATAACGCTTCGCCTTTCACCACGTTGACAGGATTATCCGGATTCCGACTATTCGCAAAATAATTCAATGTACTTGACCCGATACGTAAGCGTCGAAGAAACGGTTCTTATATGAAGTACATCGCGATATCATCAACCTCAATAGACATATATATCATAACCTTACCCCAGGCCTAAACCTTTTACAGCCCTCTCTAAACGTCCAGCTTATAATTCTTATGTAGTCACTAATCTAGGAATTGTAAAAGACGCTTGACGATACCGTTTCGAAAGCATGGGCTAATGTTACTACTCCCTAAAGAAACAAAGATTTTTCGCGAAGCAAAAGAAAACGAAGAAGGGTGACAAATACATACATACAAACACACACGCATGTACATGTGTACATGCATACATGCGGTTACAACTTCACCTCATGCATGCATCGAATATAAGTCCGCAATATACATCATGAAATAACCAAGACTGTAAATTGTAGATCGTAAATCGTAAATCGTAAATCGTAAATCGTAAATCGTAAATCGTAAATCGTAAATCGTAATTCGTAAATTTTAAATTGAAGTTCAGCTGAAGTCGAGCCGAAGTTGAAGTTGAAACTAAAAATGATCAAACATGCCAAAGATAGGTATAACGAAGGAGAATGAAGTGATTCAAATCATAACCGCCTGTAAAACTAGAGGCGACGAAGGAGCCGGAACCGATCTCTCTATACCGTGTCAAACATTATTTGGAACTAGTTCTAAACCGGAAAGGAATCCAAC
>JADDOH010001918.1:0-166169 GCA_016648135.1 Agrypnia vestita
TCTTCATCAGGATTATTGTGTACTAATCTTAAAAGTTGAAACAAGCAAATATGTTACGGTAATAGAATTTGACCATACATTTGATATTAACACAGGCTTAAAATTTTTACATTTCAACTATAAGATACCTCAAATAAATAATTTAGAAATACTCGAAATTAGGAAAAATGTTAATATTAAGTCTAATATAATAAATACACAGACGAAATTTTTGCATAATCCTATTTTGAATATTTTTCCACTTAACATTCCAAATGACCCATAATAATCAACACCTCGAACCCCCCCCTCCCCTCACCAACCCCCTCAACCGCTCCTTCACCGTAACATATTTGCTTGTTTCAACTTTTAAGATTAGTACACAATAATCCTGATGAAGAGAACATTGTTCTCGAAACATGTAGATTTTTTAATCTAATATAGTGGTGAAAACAAAGTGATTTGTGTTTTATTTTAACGATTATAGTATTTATGAAACAAAACCGACAGAATTCAGCATTTTAAGTGTTGTTTTGTAGTATTCTGGAGATATTTTAACTACATTTTTTTACATTTTTCGGTAGAATCGTGTGGGCGGTAGGTACATAATATTGTTTAAGACTGCCACCGATAAGAAGATATACCTAAGTATATTTTTTAAAATTAATTGGTACTAACAAAAGCGTGATACAATACAGAATACAGAGTTGCGCTAATATTTTAATTGTTGAATTTGAAAAGCTGTCAAATTATGTCGAGTCATGACGCTAGTTTGCTAATTTTCAGCCCCAGTCATAAAACCCGGCTCCGCTGTAATTTGCGTGATGAAGGCGCATGAACTATGCCGTGGCGCCAAAAATGCTAGCCAATTCATAAGTGACTTTTGAGGGAGCTACTCATTCCATTTAAGTGCTTCGTTCCGCATATTCGTTACGTCTTTTTCACTCACAGATAATATGTTCGAGTACTTAAAGTTTTTATAAAAAATAAATTCTTTTAGAAATTGGCGCAAAACAGTACTAATTAACATCCCATTAATCCCAAAAATAACAATTTATTCTCAATTAACATGAAAATTACAAAATTTTAAAGTCAAAAATGTATGATTACACAAAAGAAACAAACATAAAAAGAAAATAAAAGTAAAAATAAAATAATCGGTTCATCTAAGCATTTCCATAAATATTTGTTCAGTTTCCTTTCTGCCAACTAAAAAAAACATTTTTGAGATGATATATATTTTTTTATAATTGCATAACAGAATGCTCCATTCCTATATGGTGGCGGTCTTCTGTTTGATGCTTTCAATGCTATCATTAAATACATTTACATAATCGCTCAATTAATTTAAGAGTTGCACACTACGCGTTATGGTGTGCTTATTCATTACATCCGTTCTGCATTTCGGGACATGAAATAATCAATTTCGCAAATAATTATTTAGTATAAACAGGGCATGATTCTTTAGCAAGTTCAAAGCGTCAATTATATTTCTTAAAATTTCGACCCCCAACATGACTAAGCTTTCCTATCCGAGCGACTCGAGGCTGCGATAGTTGCATTCTCTCAGCAGTACTTCATGGTGCATGAATGTAGGATATTGTTCTGTTTTGCGCATGTATGAGTAGCGCAACATTTATTTTGAATCTGCTCAATCATGTCGATGTATTTCCTTTGGTGTATTCCTTTGTATTTATCCATCGGATCAAAATAAGTGGTGAAAGTGACGCGGTTGTTGGATTTAAAGACTTCCTGGATCTGGAATGATTACAAAAACTACATGTTGGAGGTTGGGGCTGTTACAGGTCTTAACAATTTTCGAGGGTGCTTGAGCAGGTGGACCTTCAGCTTCATTGTATTGAAATTAGGCTGTTTTAACTGCCTGCAGTCTGATCACCACTTTTGGATTAAGCTCGGTAAGAAATTTATCGCCTTTGCGAAGAAAATATATATATTAGTATATTACTGAAGATGATGCAGTAAGCATCGAAAATGTTTTAATTTTTTAATTAAAGTGTCATTGTGTGAAGTAAACAACGTTGTATTTTATTCATAGTCAATTACAATGAACTTCCACAAAGTAAATCACGAAAATTTCGAAATATTAAAATAGGTATATCTGTTTGCGAATGTAATTCAACCATAAAAATATTAATTTTTACTATAAACTTTTTAATCTCACTGGTACATAAAATATAATTTTCTTTTTAATGCATTTTTTTAATTATAGTGTATTTAATGTGACTAGCAAAAAAAACATTAAGTACTTATTATTTAATGATTTCCCTGCAGAAATATGAACAAACCCTCGTTCAAAACTTTAAAAAAAGTTACGTACGGTACGTCAAAAGACATTGTAGTAAACCGTGAATGTCTTATAATTAATGTTAATAATTTTTAGTTTAAAAAATTCTTATAGCGTTCACAGGTTAATGAGCTGTGCGAGTGAATTTGTAAACCCAAGAATTAGTTTAATCAGAATAAAAGGATACATAAAGATACTGAGACGAGATTGGAAATGGAAAATAATATACTACGGTTTTACTACGTTATCGGAAATGTAAACCTTTTGAGAGAATTGCTTCAAATGATCTGGAAAAGAAAAATTTGAACTCAATGCATCGCAGAAATGCAATCCTTATGATCGTGGGAAGACTATGAATGAAGAATGAAAAGATCGAAAAGTAAAGTAGAACAAGATCTATTTTGAAAGAAGACAAATTTGAAGTTTTTCTAAAACACCAAAAATTCAGAATAGGTAATTGCGGTTTGAGTTAATTGCTCTATGAGAATAAATTTATTTTGCTCCAATAAAATGAATTTTTCATGACAATTTGTTAATCACTAGACCGTTAATCTATAACATGCACGATTTCAGTTTGTTTATAACATTCTGAACTGTCATACAAGTTGTAAAACATAGCTTGAGGACAAAAAAATGAAAAATGTATTATTTTTTATGTTTGTCTCTTAAAAATCAACCGACAGCAATATGTCAAAAAATAAAATCTGTACTTTCGAATATTTTTATTCAACATTTCATCAGAACGTTGGTACATAAAAATCTTTTTTTTTTAAATTTAAAATTGCATTTTTACAGCGCGGTCACATTATATTTACAAGCAAAATAAATTCAAATACTACCTACGTTGTTTCTAGAAATAATACTATATAATTCTAAATGTGGAGACCTGTAATTGGCCATCTATATTGTATCAATGTTTTCTATGCTTTTTTTTGTGCTGTTGGTCTTCCATGAACATTAAATAAATAAATAAATAAATAATTATTATATATTTTGGATTAAGTATTTATTTGTTGTTTGGACAGAGTTTAGTACATTCCATAAATTTAATATATTAAGTTCGATATAAAATAATAAGGGTATACTGCACTAATTGAATATTACATTATTAGAAAATCTTTTCTATCCATAATGAAACTGAATAATATCGTGTAGAGACAATTAAAAATAAAAATGACAAATCTGTTGACATAATTTTTACAATATGAAAATCATCAAAACAAATGCTCATCACAATAAAATATAGCTTTAGTTTTTTTAAATAGTTTCTATTTCAACTATGCCAAATTTAAATATCACAGACACCCTTTGAAAAAAATTTTTCAATGACAACTATCATGTGGATTGCAATGTGTAAAAAAACGTGAATTAAAATAATATAATAAACGTTTTTGAAGACATTTGAAGTTGATAGGCGTTGCTACTTCCATTTACTCGACTTGTCTCGTATTTAATAGCAAATCTTAAAAGTGGTTTTCTTAATCAAACAACTCGTCAAACTGCCCTGCATCGTAAAAGTAAAGGCCGCGGTAATTAACGGCCGCCGCTAAAGCTGCGTCCACACACCGCCCGCCGTAAAGGGGGCTTAGCGGGCTCAGGCTGGCGAGGGCCGCCCCCACCTGGCAGCGGCGGACGTGCGCTACTTTCTCCCTTAAATCAAACTACATCCTGCATCCTGCACCCCTCAACATGAGGAGATACGTTCAGACACGACTATTATATTCTGAGCCAGACTCTGCGGTGCCGAGCACTTCGTGGACAGTTAGCACTCGTGCGTGAGTCTGAAGCAGACGCCGCGGCGGCAAATTTGAGGCGAAACATAAAAAATACCGTCCAGTATCAAATATACTAAAAATTAATAGACACTTTAACGCGCATTTCTCAAAAGTGTGAAACCCATGCAAGATATTGCGGGAAAAATATCAATAGGAAAGATCCGTAAAATTATCTTTTTAAAATTCGACATCGAGCGACAGCGTTGCTTTTTACTTCCTTTCTTTTAACTC
Organism: Agrypnia vestita; assembly: GCA_016648135.1. NCBI lineage: Eukaryota > Metazoa > Arthropoda > Insecta > Trichoptera > Phryganeidae > Agrypnia > Agrypnia vestita. The sequence goes on from JADDOH010001918.1 coordinate 4,291, forward strand.
GTGGCGTCTGCTTGCTTGTTTTCTTGACGAAAAAACTTTGGATCGATTTTTAACCCCTTTCCCGTGATAAAATCAAGCTGAAACTTTGCCGGCAGACTCGTGGCGACGATAAAAATGATCTAACAAATTATAGTATAATTTTGGATTTTTAGAATTTTTTTATTACTTCCTTTCGTAGCGTCGTCCGACTCGAGCCCAACGCGTGAGGTAAACGCCAAACCTATTTCAACTAGTAAATGAGAAAGGGAGTATGATAAAAACTTTTTTTTATGGATTAGTTTTTTATGTTTGACAATTCACCGACACGTATTTTCAATTGATATTTAATTATTATTTGTCAATGCGTTGACCCTGATAATGCTCACTGAATTACGATCTGATGCTACAGCGAAGCGAAAATAAAGTAGAGCAAGATTGTTTTTGTTCTGCTCTTTGCAAAATATTTGATATTAACAATTGCTTTATTTGCGTTGGCAACACAAAAGTTTGTTACAAACTGATTGAGATTCTTTAAACATTATTTAAAAGTAACCATAGGGAAAAAATGTGGTAAACTTCTGCAGATGACATGTGTTTACGCCGTCTATTTTTGTACTTCGATAGCTGTGCTTTATGTGTTTTTTTAAAAATCTTTTCTTTAATGATTTAAAATTTGGTTCGATCCAAGTAGAAAATCTACGACTTACCTTTATTCAACTGGTGGGCCGCCTGTCTCCGTGTAATAAATCTTCCGTCCGCTGTATTCCTTGTCTTGTTTGTCACTTTTCTTTGCTGTTAGAGATGTTTTAATAGTTTCCGATTAGATTAATCCGTTTAGATCCGAATAGAACCGTTTCTCTCGTGTCCACCAAAAGCGAATCTGCCGCTCCGACTTGACAGCTGTAGTTTTGCGCACCGTCGCCAGGGGCGCCACAGATTGCTACTCGTTCAAACATCTCAATAAAGAAAATGTGTGTATGTGTAATGTGTTGTGTATGTGTATAAACGCCTAAACAACATGTATACGTTGTGCGTGTATTCGTAATGCAATTGTACGTTTGGTTTATAATAATTAGATTGCGCAATGCGCTCCACCTGGTTGGAGAATCTCTCCCCATCAGGACTAAGCCACGGCAGCGCCACCGGCTTTTATTTACCTTCCCTCGTAAATTGACATTATTTTTATGATGTCGAAAATTGAACACCCGACCGAGGATTAGTCTGGTGGACCTGCGCTAACTCTAAACAGCAAATTGATCTGCTTCTCGTCGTAAAAGAACCCGCGAGTAATCCCACAGCACCATTTGACGTCCGTATTTACTTATGTTTGCTCAGTAAATGGACCTCGGAAAGAGGTTTACTAAAGTAACGCATTATTTCTTGTGGATCACGTTGGTGTTTATTTTTAACATAGAACCCATCAAGAACTATGTACTTTTATTGTATATAATGGGTGTACCCATAAGTAATCAGTTATTTTTGGTGTGGAATGTTTGCTTCAGTCAAGCTCAGTAAAGTGAACGTAAAGACGTGTTTTATACGCAATATTATAATCCGTGGTCTTGAGACTTGTGACAATTAAATTTAAATTTCTTTATTTCTCTGTTGTAAAATGGCGGACAATCAACTTACTCAGAAAATTTATGTCATTGCGTGCTGCTTCATTTTCTATCGTATGTTAATGCAACGGTTGCAACAAAGAAAATTTGTGATGTGTATGGAGACGTATTGAAAGTAAATAAGTGCCAACGTTGGTTTAGAAAATTTTCCGATGGTGATTTTGACTTGTCTGATAGCGATCAAAGTGGGCGCCCGGTAGGGTTTAATAATGATGCTTTAAAAACACCTAGAAGCATATTTTTCTTAAAAGTCTACGAAAAAGATGGCAAAAGGTCCTAGATACATACGATGGAGATTAAATCGATTAAAAATAAAATTAAATGTAGTTAAATTCTTTTTTTGTTGCCACTTAAATAATTTATTACTTATGGGTACACCTAATATATTTTGGCCGCCAATTAAGGCTGTGAGAACAGCGTCATCCAGTAGCGTAGCTTCTTGATAACATTAGTGATGGACATTGTAAGATAGAGAATTATGATTTTTTTTTGCTTCTTATACCCCATTATTATAATAATACCTCATTATTATTTGAATCATTTAGTAGCGTGAATGATAGACATTGTTACATAGAGAATGATGTATTTGGATTAATGATTAATATAAATTTTTGAAAAAAAATCTAGATCAGAGTATTTTATTAAAAAAGCATACAGAAAATGTTTTAATTTTAAGTAACCGTAAGTATAGTATAAAGAATATTTTCTATTTAAAATAGAATGAAGATTTTGGTACTATCTATAACATATCCTGTATAATGCTGATTTTTTTGTTTGTATTTTTGATGTATTACCTATACTTTTTTATTTATACATTCATAGTATCGAATTTAAATTAATAAAAACAAAATAATTTATATAAAACCACTATTTATAGAATTATCAACCTTTTTCGGAGTTAATGGTCCCTTCGTTAGGATACAACATATCCTCAACATTAAAATTGAAAGTATAGACATTTACGAAAACGAAAAATAAATATATTAATTAATTAGAATCGAATTAATTAATTAGTTGAATTAGTAGGAATGTGAAAACAAATTTAAAATGTTAGCAATTTGCAAAATGATTTGGTTATTTTTAATATTAAATTTGCTAATAACACTTTTTTAATTTCAAAATTTTTTATTTACCCTTATTTATTATTATCTATATTATCTTATTTATAGTAATCCTATCTTATTTGTATGTAAAATTTCCAACCTTTGTTAATTAATATTAAAAGAATAGTTCGTTTCCAAAAAATGATTAGAAAATCCAGAATATTTGATGCGTTTTAAGTACAGTACAATACAAAAATATACATTTTATTACACACTTAACATAACAAGAAAATATTTAATTATAGCAAAAAAAAATCTCATACAAAAACATTGTTTTTCATGATTCCTTATTCGCCACCCTTATTCTTCCCACATGAAAATTACAGGTTTAATAAATTAATTGGTATTTACAGTTTACACCACTTGGGGGCAGGTCTTGTTGAGTTTTGAATGGCAGGGTGAGTGGTACTAGAAAAGGCTGTGTTTACTCTGTAAGGGTAGCAAGTTTCATGTGCCCCAGGCTGAGATTACGGTTAAGGGTTGAGGGGCCCTTATGGTAAGGAGAGGCTCAGTGATATATGGACGTATTTGTTTGATAATTATATTATGTTTATAATAAAGTGTTAATCGCGAAAAATTAACATGAGAATTTGACCAATGAATCCCAAAGCCCTCACATGCGGCATCTCTCTGTTTTCACCGAAATAATTTGCACATTTTATTTGAGATTTGCATTCTGAGAAGGGTTCTGTTCCTCGCTAGTGACAATTTTCCAGCTATTAGATTACCTAATACAATAGTGATTTCCAGGTTTTCATATTATAGTTCACAAATTCGTCGTAGGGGAACGAATGATTTCGGCGTTTAATGTACCCAGTAAATGATTGATAATACTATGGAATACAAATTGCAGATTCTGGATGTAAAACATGAATATTATAAAAATACCTAGAAAAGTTTAATGCCCGTCCTGCCAGGAAAATACACGTTTCAATTCAGACTTCGTGATTATAAGTTTTTGGGTATAAAGCCAGACCATTTGCTTTATTAAGAGTAATAGGTAAATTCAAATACAGAGAATTAAAATTCATTATTGAAATAAGGACATTTTTGGAATAGATTGATTCAATGTTAAAGAGGCTCAATTTTTGATACGTTTGAGCGATAAATAATGTCGCTTTATCTGGTGAAAGGGATCAGGGACACTAATGAAGGTTTGAAATGACAGTTCATAATTGAGACAATTTAATACAAATTTCATTAACAAGCGTCGCTCAAATGTCCGGTTTCAGAAATGTAATAAGTCACACGCTAGAAACACGATGGAAGGGTGTGGAAGAGGCCTATATCCAGTAGCGGAGAAATAAGGACAGAAGAAGAAGAAGAATACACACTTTTTAGGTTTTTAGGGGGTTTTAGAAATGGTTAGGTGGAGTTGCTTTTTCGGGTCACTACCGTCATACGACGGAAAAGATCCAAAGGCGTAGGATGTTTGATGATTTATTATCTCGATAAAACAAGTACAAAATATGCATGAGTATGATTAGAAAGACAATAATATATACTCTAAGGGCCATAGCCTCCGGCCACCCGCCGGACTGCCCGCCTAGGGCGTGTGCCTATTTTTATATAATTTACGAACAAAGGAGTTTTGGAGTGCGACGGTGGGTGTGTGAAGAAATCGTCAGAAATGCTGATGGTGCAATGACCTGCCGGCCGCGCGTAATTGCTCGTGCCCCGATTTTCTTATGTGGCATTCCTTGCCACTGTGTGTGTGTGGCCTAGATTGGTGGTTTTCTGTATTGTGGTATGAATTCCACAACACTAAGAAGGAAATGTGAGGCAACCATGTTTAGAGATTCAAGTATTTTATTAATGGGGTACAAAGCAAAAGAACTCTGTACCGATCCACAAGGATCCCGTTGGCTCGTAAAAAGCGATCATTTGACTGGGACAAAATACTTATCAATATTAGTCGATATAATAAATAAATCATGTTTTTATAATGCTTTAAAAAAAGAATTATATAATTAATAGCTAAAAAAATAAAAACAAAATATTTAAAAAATGTTGATGACTGTATAAAAGACCAGAACAAGGCAAGCCTTCCAAAGGTTTATAGATTAATAAAATACTTGTGTAAGACCACTTTTGAGTTCAATCTATACACGACTAGTTTCGAGAGCCACAGATGCTCTCATCTACAGGTGAGAATATAAACTAAAATATCTTAGGTATTGATAGAGGGGGGTGGGTTTATGTGGGGGAGGGGATAGCCAGGAGTGGAGCTTTATTTAATGGAAACAAAGAGAGGAGGGGTGAGGAGTTTTTGAATATTATATTATTAATTAGAGGTTTTCCAGTATTAATTTTTTTCAATTTCTAAATTTTCAAGATGATTAATTATTTGGCCTTTATATTTGACTGGGTGTAATAATTTAAGCATGTGTGAATCGAACGAGTGATTAGTGAGGATTTCAAATTATAAAATCAGGGGAAGTTAGTTTTTACACATAGGTTCTGCAGAAATATCTTTAGTCCGTTAATAAATAAATATCTATAGTCCGTTATAATATTTTTTGTTTCTGGTAAAATTTGATTTCATAGCTCATCCTTTATTCCAAAGTGATTCATTTTAACGCCTTTTGAATTGATCCGTTAAGCTTAGTGCATAATTTATAAATAATTATTTAAGAATTTAAGCATGTGAAAGTGATTTATTTGATAAATAATTCATATCCTTTTAACGAGTAAAATAACGTAAATTTCGTTATATTTAAACGCGCGGTTAGCCGTTATACATTTTAATCGGTTCACCAATTAGAATAACAAGAAATAAATGTATCCACTTTATATTCCTGACCCGGCTACTGGCAACTATTTAATTGAAACTATAATTAGCCCACGTTAATGACTATTTGTCAATTCTTGTAAGTATTATTATAGATGTAAGATTAAGATTTTATTAAAATAAGATTTATAGTACTGAATTTTTTTATCGTGAATAGACTTCTTTAAACACGTACTCCCACAATATCCTCAAGAAAGTGACTCAAAAACCAACATGTAGGTAGACGTATCATATCAGCAAGATTATATTATTTATAAGAACCTATATCTAAACACTTGGTCGTGAAAACCTTGGAATCAATACGTTCACACTGTGCAGAATTGTTATCATACTACTTGCTGAATGTTTAAATGTTTATATTTAATATTTGTATTATAGTGTAGCTTGTTGGTCTTGTGGTTAGGACACTCTCACACACCTATTTTAGCCCACATTGAAGAATAGTAAGAATATTGATGTATTCCGTGTTTGCATCTCTATTTTTTTTAAATAGAGATGCGAAATAAACCTACATCTAACGTATGTAAATATTGAAAACCATTTAATCTTTGGTAAAAAAAATCCATCAAGTAGAGAGAGATAACAATTAACAGAGCAACGAAATAATTTTGTTATTTTTTCTCCTTTTTTTCAATTATTGAACAAACGTAATATTTTATACGGATCACAATTATCAAAAGGTAGTGGAAGGAAAAATATGTTACTAATCGTACCTAATATACTTCTTGAGTACATTTTTATTAATCATACTTTATATGTATGAGTTATCTGAAAAATTATCAGTGAATTGCTTCAGATTTGTATTCGTCACGTATTAATAAGTAAGTTCACATATTTGGGAATTATGTCAAGCCATTGACATAGTTGTTGTTGTAAAGCAGTAACTGCTTATTAAAAGAATCGTAAGCTCACAACATGTAAGTAAATAGAATGATGAGTAAAAAATTCATAAAATCGATGAACTTCCAGGTTCACACGCATTCTCTGCAATGATAAATATATCTTATCACTCATCGTGTAAGAGAAAATACCAGAGTGTAGACAGAAAGAAGTCGTCTCGGCTGCGTACCCTCAGAAAGTGGTTCAATGTCCAAAATTTCGCACTGTGCGGTAATCGGCATACTGCAATTTGGCCGCCAATTTTCGTTACAAGACGGCACACGAAGAAAACGTAAAAAAAATATTCTCTCCCAAAATAAATTCTTTCGACCTAATCTGATTCCCGACTTCAGCGACAATTAATAATAGATAGCCAGTGTTTAACAAAATATCGACGACGTCCCATACTGAACGTGACGTTGACGTACTGATCGTGACATTGAGCTCGGCGGAGTCTTTTCGGGCGTCATGCAAAGCGCGTCCACGCCGGGTACCTCTTTCTCGGCTTCGGCAACTTAATTGAATAATTGCACGTGTCTTTGTAAGAATTGTAATGCAGATGGTCACAGCAGACGGCACGTCTCCCCCCCCCGCCACCCCGCCCGCCAGCAGTCACCGGAGGGCGGAAAGAAAGACCGCCCTAATCGAATTAAAAGTGTATGCTTTCTGAGATTCAATTAGGGCGGCCGACTGAATGACCTCGAGCGCTGATTAGATCTCGGTCCCCGGCTCTCGGCCCGGCTTCACACACATGGCCGAGAGATGGCAGCAACCACCATATAATGTATAACATATTAATATATATTTTTTGTTTTGTATTTTTATATCAAGAAAATATAAGTTGTCCATATTATGGCTCTTGTGGAATGAGACGCGATGTGATAAATCCCCGAGATTTAGGTGAGATACATCTCATTGCTATGTATACGTGTTGATTTCGGCTCCTGTGTGTTGTTTTGGATAGAAGAGTTGGTCGGACCTAGAGCCTCCAAATATTCGTAATTCCAACTATTCGAATATCGAAGAGTTAATGATAATATATTCGAATATATTCATAATATTTTTAAGAAAGGAATGATTTACTTTGGATGATAAATACAGATAAATAAATACATTCTATATATGTAAAATAAAAACACAATAGTTGTAGAGAATTTAATTATTTTAATTTTTAAAAATATATGTTATAAAAAAACAACAAAAATATATTTAAAAATAATGTTGAATTGATACGTTTATCTCACACCCACGTGCAAGTTTTTTCTTCTTCATTATTTTGTATATAACTTCTTGTTTGTCGGCTTAAGTATTTATGAAAACTAAATACAAGTTGACAAAGCAATGTAATAAAACTGGTTGTCATAAAGCCATAAAGAAAAGCAGAAGTGTCCGACAAAGACGCTTACATCTTTGATGTCCGAATTCGTATACCTGAGTGAATGAATGAATGCTTACATACTGACTTCCAGGGTCCGTAAACCTTTGTTTTGTTTAAAAAAATATTAAAAATCTTATAATGTAAATAAGAGCAATACTTTTTAAAGTATTCGAATAACGAATACATAAAAACAGACGAATATATTTGAGTTTCGAATATTCGAATATTCGGATTGGAGACTCTAGTCGGACCATCCTGCTTATACGTGGGAATATTTGTGAATAATTTTGGTGTGAGTTCAACGGTCACCAATACCTGCTACCTATATATTAAATCCCAAGTCCATACATGTTTATATTCGTGCGATTATACAATATTATAATAAAGGAACAATGAAAGATTTACACGATGATATACTGACAAGTGAAGTAAATGAGGTGACAAAAATGAAGTATTTAACGTTATAAATTTTTAGTAATTTTTTCTCTAAAAAAATAACATTTACTTTTACGTAAGAAATTAATATTTTTATTCTGTAATTCATCTTTTTAAATTTTCATTTTATTATTATTTATTTTACATTTACCAAGATCCTGCTAACTATAATATAGTTATCAGCAGGTTTCTTCTATTAGGTTCTACGAATAAACTTAATAACCATTTAATAACAGTGTTGGCTTACAAAAATTTATAAAATTATAAAAAAATTAAAAATTATAAAGTTATTAATCTTATATTTACATGGAAAATGTAAGGGGCTAGTGGACGGAATACCCCAGGTAGGGGAGGAGATTCAAGATGACAAAGATGAGGATAGTGATGCGGTAGGTGAAGATATTGTTAGCATGCAGACAGTTCACTATTGTTCATAATAAACTCCCTTTTGTTGTGTATACAATAAAAGCAATTCTTAAATGTAAATATTACACCAACCGCTTCTTCAATATTCATATAATAATAATATTTCATTAGATTAATTTTATTTCTCAGGACGCAATCTTTCGAACTTCTGAGTACGAGTATTGAGGGAAGAACATTTAATTGTTTTAATATGGGCATCTGGTCCGTGACTGATGATAATAAAGCAAAAGCGTTTTTAAAATTTTAAAATAAAGGTACAGAAATTCACACTGCGGAAAATCTCAATCCAGAGGAAGGTCCTTCTAGAAAAAAAAACTCATTTCTAAGGACGTAAAATGTATGGTATACTGTTATTGAAAGACAAAATCTCATTACCATTTCACGGAGGGCCGGGCTCGCGCCGAGCTAGTTGATATTACAAATGTATTCCGTATGGAAATTTGGCAAATATGAAATAAACTTCTTTCTTTCTAAGCGCGTCTCACATTCGCGTATGCAAATTCCCGGCAAACAAATTGGGGAATATCCAAAAAGCATTATTTTGCGAAATAAGTGTACACTTCATTTGCCTGCTTGCTCATTCCAATCACGGCCGAGTTCCTTTTATGGCAATTTTAAAAAGAATACGACACCGGGGAGGAGCCGCGGCACGTCCGTACGGAAGCACTTAATTATGCCGCGGTACAGGAGACGTTACATCACGTGCGGAGGCTGCAAAACATATTAACGGGCCTCCCGGGCGGGCGGGGCGCGCAACTACAAAGAAAAATAAATGGGAGGTGCTGTCGGGTGGGCAGATCTAATAATGGCTCACTTTGAACCGTATCTCTCTCCGTCCGTTATGACGGGCGTACGAGAGGCGTCTCCCGTAAACTCTGTTAGCGCAGCCTCCCGCGTGCGGTGACGGGGCTTTTTGTAGGCCTAACAAGAGATTGCGACTCACTCTCTACGCGGCATTTTTATCGGAGGAGGTAATTGGGTTTGATGTCTAATATATGTAGGGGTTGCTCTATACGCAGCTACGGGCCCGGACAGACCATCAGCACGTGCCACAGATTCGTCAGCGGCCTATCCAGCAACACGAAGATGGCGAGGTCGGCGCCAACGTAGGTACCACCGATCACAGGCACGCGTCAGACACGAGCACGGGTGACACAAAGGGCGTGGTTAGTACTCCATGTACCACGCGCCTCCGGACAAGCAGGAATCCTTTGTTCAGAAATAATATAAAAAATGGCCCATCTGGACATGTCAGTCTGTCACCAACCTCCGGCGGCGGTGGGAGGCTATGGCTCTTAGAGTATCTATCATTGTCTTTATAATCGTACTCATGTATATTTTGTACTTGTTTTATCGAGATAATAAATCATCAAATATTCTACGCCTTTGGAGATCTTCCGTCGCATGACGGTAGTGACCCGAAAGAGCAATTGCTCCTAACCATCTACAAACCACCAAACATATATGATATGCATTCCTAGCGCGAAACCCGGAACCACGATGCAGCAGGTGTATCAAACAAAACTTCTGCTTATAAATTTCTATACGTAAAGTCTATTACAATTGTTCTTGATAGATTTTGTAAAAGTACATAGCATAGTTGTGCCTACGCATATCTTTTAATGCTTTGAGCTTTGGCTTGTAAAATAATATCTTTCGAAATTAACCTGCTAATTTCATTTTTTAGTCCTTGCTGTCGACACATGATGTCACCCGGAATTAACTTCTCTTAGCGTGAAGTAAAGTTTGACCAAGGCAGAGGAGTGCAATTTTATTTGCTTCACGGTTTGCGCTTCAGCACTACAATTTGGATGGAATTCAATTAATGCAGACTTACATCGAATGTTCCGCCGTCTCTTCAGTCGCGGAACGCCGCTACATTTCTTTCCACACAGTATGCGCTTATCAAACACACTACGCGGATGATCGGTCGATCCATTTGCTTTGCCGATTTGACGCGACGGAAAAGACGCGGCGGAAGATAAGCGCAGTTTGGCGCCGGTGGGGCTGAGGAACATTAAGGTTGTTTTGATTTGATTTGCATATTTTTTTGCCGTGTTTTACGTGATTTTGACTTTCTGACAACGGAAACAATTTTCGCCTTCTTCTGAGTGGCTGGTCTAACTCACTGGCGATTCATTTTAATAGCAGCAATATGAAAAAATATTTTTTCTGACCCACCCTGTCAATCATTGTTTCTTTTATATTTATTTCACCCGTCCGTCCGCTCGAACCCTCTTCCCCAACACACGACAAACTAATTTTGCGTGGTTGAGTTTTTTTCTTTTACAGAGTTGGTGGATCCTTAACAGCGCGAGGAACGTGCAGCCCCTCCCGCTCTCGGAGGGGAGGGCGGGTCCCACCGCCAACCCCTTCCCACCCCGAGGCAGTGCGCTATTTGTCTTCTTCATGCGTAGCTTAGTACTGCCTTATTGTAAGTGTTGCTGAGATAATGTCCGCGTGTACGTGAAGGGGTAAAAATGATTTTTATGATTAATCATCGCAACACTCGTCACTTGTTTATCTCAATAAATCAGTTGGCTTTTGCAATTTTTAAAATTAATTAATGATTATACAACAAATTTTTAGTAATCAATTAGAGAAGACATAGAGAAAAATCAATTTAACGAAAAAATATTTCAACTGCTACCGGGATTCGAACCAACGGACCTCCATTCTACCCGGAGATGGCGTGTTATCCAATTTTGCCGCAGTCTATAAATATTAAACTTTATTTAAAACAAACATCATTATATTCTCCTGCATTGTTTATGATTGAACACCCAATTAACAGGTGGTTTTAGGACAGGAAATTCCAAGACTGAAGAAATACGGTGGTTTGGAAGCGAAGAAGTCGTTAAGTCATATTGTGAAGGGCGGTCTCGTTGTTGAAGGTAATTTTTCGAAGATGGTTAGATATAGAGCGAAAAAATGTAAATAAATCTATGAATCAAGATCAAGAGGAAAGGGCGGATGTCGAATAATCCAACTGAGATTTTAATCTTTATTATAATGTTAACAGTGTGCAGACGTACATTATCCGGCTGAAAAATTACTTGAAATTGCTTGGGTATTTTTTTAAAGTTATTGCCTCAAAAGTGATAATTAACATTACTCGAAAATTTATGGATTATTAAATTTATATTTGTATTAATTTATATTATTGCTGGGAATTAATTTATATTATTCTATTTTTTTTATTAATTTACAAATTGAAAACTTCTTTCCCAAGTATTCTTGCTTAATGCTACGATCGTATGGGTTAACCCAATCGCGATTAATCAACTTGGTTTTTGTTCATTTTTCATTTAATTAATTAATTTTTGCGTTCTTCACCAATCGAACAAGCCGTTTCCGTCAAAATCTATGGTTTAATAAAAATGTGGAAAAAAAGTGTGACGAAATATTACCATAATTGAAGTTGATACAAGCTAAGTAAACAAAATATTTCTGTTCTTCGCACGTCTTCTAACACATTCGTTAAAAATGACTACAATACTTTATTTCCTTTGCGTCATTACTAGTGTCGAGACATTCCTTTGTCTCCTAATTTGAAGCTGTAAAATAGGAATTTGCAAAGAATGCCCCACAGTGTATACGTTTATTATTTTACGCCCCGAAATTTATATCCGAAATGATACTTCTTTGACAAAAGTTTTATATTTTATTAATAAAAGTACACGAACAGAAGGATACACGCGGAGGTAACTCCAAGTCGAACAACCACGTACGCGGCTCTGTCGAAACTTACTAAACAAATAATGTTATTTAAAAAGAACAAAAGAAGAAACAAACATCGAGGGCGGGCGGGACGTGGCGAGGGGGGGGGGGAGGATCAGCGGCTCCCAATAACTTTTCCTGGAGCAAACTGGCGGCGTAGCGCTCACGGTCGAGTGAGAAAAGCGAAGAAAAGCAGAGGCTTAACCGTGGATTACCGCCACGCACATTACTGGTACACCCATTTTCACACATTATCCCTTTTACATATTTTTAGAGAACTTGCCACTAAAACTCACTCACAAGCTGGCAAATGGCGAAATGCAAGACGAAGACATTAAATTACACGAAAATCATCAGCACTACACTAGAACGGCTCAAAACTGCCAGACAACTCAAGCCAAAACAAAAGCATGACAGTCACGACTAATTTGTAACGGATTAAAATTACAACAACAGGCCAAACAATTGACTGCAAACAATTTCAAAATAGAAGTGACAAAAATGCTAAAACTCAACCAAATATAACAAACGATTTTACGTCCTTATTATATTTTTATATTGATGTATTTAAAATATTATCCATAGACCTTTCAGATCTTTGTCATATTTTAAAATAATAAAAAAACTAAGATAATATATTTTACAAATCAGGTGTTTATAAACTTTCGTGCAAAGATTATACAGCGTTTTATATTGGAAAAACCGGACGTAATTGTAATATAAGAGTCAAAGAGCATTTAAGATGTCTGAATAATCATGTTTTTTCTGAATTTTCAATTCATTTATTAGAAAATGATCACGGTTTTGATAAAGATTTAGAACTTTATATTTTATACTTAAATAATATTGGTCTGAAATTGAATAATTAGGAATCATTAGAAATTAGTAAACATGAAAAAGTAACCAAAATATTATTAATAATCAATTAAATTTAACTACTAGTCCAATTCTAAAAAATGTTCTAATAATTTTGTGTAATCAAGAACTTCAGCAATAATATTTAAAATATTTTTTTAAATAATTTAGAAAACCAAAGCAAAAGACACCATTCATATTGACATTTATAAAACACCCTGACGATGGAAAGGCTTTCCCGAAACATGTAGGTGTATTAAACAAATATAAGTAGATGAAGACAAATAATAAAATTAATTTTAAAAAAAACCTTTCTCACGCGGTGTTAAAATTATATAATGTACACTCAGTAGATATTTTTCTATTTTTAAGGGGGGGGGGGTAAGGTATTAATTTTTTTTTCTGCATTTATTTTAATTTTTTTAACTAAATGCATAATATCTCAAAAATATTATGTCAAAATTTCAAGTCGATTGGAACAAAATTGACGAAGCTATGAGTATTTTTATACCTGTCGAATTTTTATACCTACCCGACCCTCATGCATTGGATTCGTTCAAACACACGTACAGTACTCTTCCCGAGGATGTTTTGGATGCCATCAAACCTATCCTTTATGGACCTGTCATTGATGATTCAGTGTCAGGTGAGCCGATAAAATTCGCTTATGAACGTTTTATACCAGATTTTTTAGTATTCAAAACTTTGAAGCGTTTCCCCACAAGTCACATTTTCAAAGTCGGTGCCCCTCATAACTTCAAAACTATTGCACCGATCCTTTTGAGATTTTGAACACTATTTCTGTACATAATTTGCGAGGTAACGCTGGAGATATTTTTTCAAATTTGAATTAATCCAGTATTGTAATTTATAAAAATATTCAAATGTAACGTTCAATGTGATTTTACCGTCTAAAATTATGAAAAAATGTCGAAATTGTTGCGAATTTTATATATAAATGTTTGTGAAACAGCGGTTATTTGGACCAGGGTACCAGCGCTGGTAGTCGGCGGTCAACTGGAGAGCGGGAACCAAAGGTTGAAAGTTAAGGGCAACATGTGCAAGGAGCAATCGTTATCTGCCCTTTTGTTTTTAATTAAGAATCGTCTTCGGAAAACTTTGGCCGTCAGGGGTTCAAAACTAAAAGTAAATGTAACACAAATTGAAATTGTAAAACATTTTCTAATGACAATATTGTAATAAAAACAAAGTAATACAACTAAAAATATATAAAAGTATGAAGTGATATGGTAAAGCAACTGAAGTTAATGAAAATTTAGCAAAAGATAATTAAAAATGTCTTAGTCTTGATAAATATAAATATGTATATAAAAAAAAAACGATTAGTTCCATTAGACGTGTATAAAAACATGAAATACAACTTTGAGGTTCACACTTATTCTACGAGAAGTAGGGGCGATTTTAGGTTTCCACAAATAAAACTGGCGGGAACACAAAATAGTTTGCAGGTAGGGGAAACCATACAGTTATTGGATACCGACATTTATTGGACAAGGTGGTAGTAATGTGGCAAAAATAAGCATATCCTTTGGTAAAAAGTTATGAATATTTTAATAGAAGTCACCCTACAATATACTAACCATTGTTAATATCATCTTTACCGATCGCACAACAACAATGTTTAAAATAAAATATTTCTGACGTATGGTGACAAGTTTCTTGGTGGAAACAGAATTTTTTTAAGGAATTTACATGAGATAATACATTTATCAGAGGTTATTATGAATTAGTTTATTAGTATTTAATTGTTAATGTTAATTAGTATATCAGTAAATGAACTCCATTACATTATGTTGTTGATTTTAAAGCAATAAATGTAATTTTTTTTTTTAGAAGGTGTCTAATAAGTGTACCCGCCAAATAAATTTTTTCTATTATCGGACGGCCGTCCAATATGTATGTTTGAAATAAAAAAATATATAGTTAAATATTGTGCTTATTATATTCTTAATGTAACTATTTCACACAATTTTTTTAATATTATCTTTCTAGAAAGCTTCTGGCATAGCGTCTAATAACTGTCTGGCGGGTGTCCAATAACTGTCATATTTTTTTTTCCATCTTTATTAATTAAAAATGTTGAAAATAAGACAGTAAATTGGGTAACATAAATATGTTAGCTAAATAGCTAAAAGGGGACTTCCGCGTAAAAAAGAAGATATTCTTAGCAGCGTTCAAATTTTTTTGCAAAAGATCTCATGAAAGAATCCCTTAAAAAATAATCGACCCGGGATGGATGGTATAATTTTTTGTGAAAATAAATGTTGAGTTAGTTGAGAGAATAAGCAAAGTTATGACTAATGTCGGCTCTTGTGTCGGTATAAAAGATTTGATGGGCCTGGTTCAAGGCAATAAATAATTGAACTCCTTGTAAATAACTATAGTTAGTTATATACAAGGAATTCAATGAACTACCAGAAAATGTGAAAGAAATGGTTTCACTATTTTTTGTAGGTTAAGTGCAAAACATGTGAAAAGTATGTTAAATGTATGATTCATGTTGTGTTTTTAATACCAGATATAAAAATGTATTTCTATTTATGATTTTGTATGTTGATATTATTTTAAAGAACAGTGCTAAGATAAAATTCGTATCTAGTGACTTTGTGTGATGAATAAAACTTTTAAATACTTATAAGTGTTTTATTTGCCTCCCATACCCACGAACCCATGATAATATTTTATAATCATAATAATTGTGTACTACATACGTGGGTTAGAAGAGTTCTGCTTAACTTAAAGTATGTATTCAGTTTGAGTGCAAATTACGGCCGTTTATGATTTATTACATGTTTCTATGTATAAAGTGATAATCACAGGAACGCAATTTCAGTAGGTATATACATTTTATAAATAAAAAATTTTTTCCTCGTTTTGGGTTGACAACCTTTTTTCTGCCCAATATTCCTCAATAGGTTTCGACTTTAATATAAAGGAACAACGTCCTTTTAATTGACCTATAAGCGCAACCCACTCAGGGCTCAGATCGCTTTATAATAACATTGTTCTGGAATATTCCCTGTCGTTCTCTGCCTCCTTCCAATCTTACCATCCCCCGCCCCTATGTTTACCGTCTATTGTGCCTCTCGCTACCTACCCTTATCTAATTAACCCCCACCCTCGCAGAAACTAGATATACAATATACAAGATATAATCAATTATTATACGATGACACTCGAGATCAGGCCGTGTTTAGTCGAACATGACACCAGACACTTTTATTTGTTGTACGAAATATTATTGGGGTGAAGTATATTTTATTTACCCGAGAATAAGTTCGTATTACATACATTTCTAGAGGTTGCTTTGACATTTTTGAATAGATTTTTTCAAATAGACATTTATTTTATTGGAAGTATCTAGTCGCAATATTATTTATTTATTAATTAATTAACGCCCTATAGGGCTTTTACAACAGATAGGTAAAGGGTACATTAACAGAATATATAGTTTAAAGAAAAAAAATAATAACACCTAAACGTAATAATGACATAAAGTGGAAAGAAAATACTTAAAATATAGATAAAAATATTTATTTATTTATTTATTCTTACGCCAATCGGCTATACACATTGATTTTACAATAATAATAGACTTAAATGAATGGATTAGAAAAATTGCACATATATAAAAAAACAATACTAGCATAGTAACAACATGGTATAATCATATAGAGTTGAGGGTAATTTTAATACTGTGATAACAATCTTTTTGCCGCTGATGAGAATGAGACGTATGATTCATCGAAGAAGTTGATATCAACACAGTGGCTATTCACCAGATTGGCAATCCTATTTCTTGGGCCATTGTACACGTAACTTTTTGTGGATTTAGTGGTTTCTAACAATCTACGCACTCTTAGATCCGGCCTAGCAGTGATAATGCCAAATTGTTCCAGGATCTCGGGCGAGTCTATCTGTCCGTTGACAGATTTGTAGAAGAAGGTCAGATCAGACAATTGTCTTCGAGTGATTAGTTTGCTGATTCTAAATCTGTTATATACGGTCTCAATATCTCCTGGTGATCGTGTACGATAGGCGATGCATTTACATAGTTTGCGTTGTATTCTTTCGAGCTGATTGATTAGTTTATTGGTATACGGCGACCAAATGACAGAACAGTATTCTAAAATCGGTCTCACAAGACTGTCGAATAGTCGTACCAGCGTGTAGACATTGCTGAAGTCCTTCCCAGCTCTAATGATGTAACCAAGAGTCTTGAAAGCTTGTGACGCAACTTTCTCCACGTGGCTTGAGAAATTCAGTTTATGGTCCACAATAACGCCAAGGTCCTTTGCCGAGGTGACTATCGGGAGATGATGTCCATCAATGAGATAATTAGCCTGATATTGATTTCGTGATCTAGAGAATGACATTACTGAGCATTTACCGATATTTAACATTAGTTTTTTTAGTACACCACCTGTGGAGTTCATTGAGATCGTGCTGAAGAATTTCTAAGTCTTGGTCATTCATGATTCTTCTGAAAATTTTCATGTCATCTGCATATAGTAGGTAATCGGATAGTAAATTGTCTGCGATGTCATTGATGAAAATATTAAAGAGAATCGGACCAAGATATGACCCTTGAGGGACACCAGAGCATACTTCATACTCTTCAGAGATAAATCCATTAACTCTGACTTGTAGGAATCTGCCAGTTAGATACGAAAGGAACCACTCTAATGCTGTGCCTCTCACACCATACAGACCGAGCTTGTCAATCAGGATTCCGTGGTCTACCATGTCGAAAGCCTTACTGAAATCTGTGTAGATAGCATGTACATCCACCCCCTGGTTCAGAGCATTGAGTATGTAGTTAATGTATAAAATATATAAAGATAAATATAATGTAAAGTAAAAAGCAAAGAAGCATAAGTAAAACATAATATAATAGACATTTAAAAACGAAAAAATTGATAATGTAGAGTGAAAAGATAAAGCACAAGCTTTGAAAGTCATATTATAATAAAAAAATATACATATAAATACAAACCAATTATTTAAGTCCAATTCAACAAATACTAGTAATCTTTCAATACACCTTTTAATATATGTTTGAATAATATACAGTTATTGGCAAAGACGTCCAGTTGTTCGTATCTCTTTGCTAGTCTATATATTATAATATATTATATGTATCTCATTTCAAAAGTAATTTTTAATCACATTTGATATTTTTCGAGTCCGAGACCACGCGAAAAAGCTTAATTATTGAAGTAAAATTACTTTTATTAACACATGTTATTGAAACATATTTTGTATCTAAATAGAAGATGAGCCTACACTCATTCAAATAAATAGTGAACAAAATGTTATAAATAATACATTATTTTTATTAATGCAAATGTGAAACACCACATTTAAGACTGTATGTTACCCAGAGGATGACCGAGAAGACGGGTTATTGTAGATCAGTAAATCCTAAGCCATATAATGTTTAACATAATATTTTTAAATTGAAGCATTTAAACCTAATCTAATCAAGCTCACTATTTAAATTGACGACAGGAGTAGTGTAGCTGTATCGCGCACCTGGCCAAGCAAACGGTACAATTGGCTTGCTGGTAGCAAATGCTATTTATAATAATAACTAATTGAATTGCCATATTTTTTATGCGTGTTAAATATGATTTATTCTTTATTTGGTCATCAAATGGGTTGTTTTATTTATTTATTTATATATCTTTATTTAGTAAATGATACATAATTGTTTATCATTAGCTAATATTAAAAACATTATATTAATGTTTCTCTTTCCTGATCTATCTCATATATATCTATATATATTATATATATGTACACTTATTGAATAATATTTCTCTTCATACATTTTCCATTGTTATGTGCCGTTTACATTCATGTTTGAACATATCCATTCTGCTTAGCTTCCTGACACCTTCTGGCAGGCCATTGTACTCATTTATTCTCTTGTAATGAATACAGTTTTGTGCGTTTGTCTTTTTTCTATTTGGAAACTTATTTTGTTTGCGTTTCTTGTATTATGTCTGTAATATTAATTTGATCTTATGTTTAAAATATTTTGCCATTTTGTCGTATTTTGTGAATGAACATCTTTGTATTTAATTTTAATCCTTGTTTTATATTAATACAATTTAAATTTGAGAGCATCTTTTTAATTTTGGAATATCTATTTCTCTGTAGAATTATCCTCATTGCTCTATTCTGTTGAATTTGTAATTTTTTTATATCTCCTTCATTACATAGGTACAAAATAGTGGGAAAATTTTGAAAATGAGGAACAATTATTGATTTATATATCGTTACCGCTGTTACTTTTGTTAATTTTGGCTTCTTTCTAAGAATGATACTTTTTTTGCAATTTTCTTTGTTAATTATTCGGTGTGTTTTTTAAATGACAATATATTTTTTGGTACCAAATATATGGTAAGAAAAGAATAAAAATGAGTGGTTATATGTCTCACAAATTTTAGGACGACACAGATAAAATTCAGAGTGATGAGTCTCCGGTATTTGCCTCATCGTACGTGGATTCTCTGCATATTTTGTATTAAAAATATCTATTGAATTTAAAAGCATATTTACGTGGGATATATACTGAAGAAACAGTTATCGTAAAAAAAGGTTAATAAGTCATTTTTGAAATATTGACAATTGAAGTTTATAAGATATTTCTTTATTGGTATTCGTTTTAAAGTTAATTAAAAGTATTAATTTGTATGTAAAATATTAAAACGTTTTTATTTTAAATAGTATAGTTATGCCTATGTTCAGAAGTATTTATAAATTTACTTGATTTTTTATAATGGAATTTTTTTTTTGTATATGTGGGTTGGTTCTAAGGGTGATAAAAATTATAAACATTTGTTTTTTGCCTGTATATTATTTATAGACCGATAGTATCGATATTTAACATCAGTTTGATAAACTAAAGTCATTTTTGACCATATTGTGGATCGGATCCTTTTCAAGTAAGTACGTCCAATTGACTGCATATGAATAATAATCGTTTGAAACCCTTAGAATTTGTTTTAAAGACAAAAAGGGTGGATTATTTAAATGTTAATTTCTCAAAGAATTGAGCATTTTCACTTTTTCAAACGAAACTTTTAAAAGTTATCAAAGATTTGAAAGCGTCACGGAAACCTTTCGCCCGAAATTATGCCTTAATGTTTTATGTGACGTCAGACCAGAAAGGTTTTAGCGAAAATTACCGCGAGAAATATTGTCAGTCAGCCTTTTAGGCGACGCCGTGATCGGGGTGCCGATTCCTGCGGCCCGCTGAGCCTGCATGAATGCTAAGCCGGCGGCCAGGATCGCTCCACGCGCGCAATTATAAGGGGCCGCAAAAAGCAAAGCCGTTAATTATTCAGGATAAGCAATCTCAATATGGAAATTAAGTGAGGATAAGTGGTGCTGCCGACACGGGGAGCAGAAAGCAAAATGAACTACCCCGAAATCTCCCCTCGACAGTGGCGGCTGGCGCTTCTGAATAATGCGGCAGGTTTCTTAGAAATTTTTTTTTTTTTTTTTTCATCCAGTTGGATGAAGACCTCCACATGTGTCTCCCGCTTTAACCCATCCGTGCCTTGGAACTCAATAATTTCTTCAATTAGGAAGGTTTAAGGGTGGCCCGTAGGCCTCTCGATCTCCCTAGAGACATCATTGGATGATCGAATTATCCATCCTCCATTTAATGTGCCCCTTGCAGATAAATTAATGAGTTCAAGTCACGTTGAATCCTTTTGGAAAAAATAATTTTTGATGTGTAACATCTTTCCTCTCGCTTTCCTGCAATCTTTGGTAGTGATTTTGTGAAAAAGAACGGAATGCGTAACAGGAAATAAGACGCCGGGGAAGACAGCGCGCGCGATGGAAAAAAAATCATCGTTTATATCCAAATCAATGTCCAGCAAGTGCCCTCACAGCGAAGATGCACACCCGCAACAGCCAGCCCTTGATTTTGTATATATGTTACCTGGCTGGTGTTAAGCTTGTGGATGTTGTAACTTTGATATTTTTCGGCTTATATCGTCGAAACTATCCAATAAATACTTTTTTTTTACATTAATGTAAACAATCACTACCCTTAATGATTTATATTCTTAAAATTTACGTAATTTATGTAATTATTTTTAAATATTTATTCAATGTTTTCATACAAAATGTATCGTGGTACACTACCGCCATCTATGAAAATAAATAAAAACATATAATTGACCAAACACATTTCTAAACAAAATTCGTATATAGATATATACGGTACCTACCTAGTGTGGTAAAATTCAATTATAAATAAATGCACATACATTATCTTTACTTGTATTTACTAATTAATAAATATAAAGGTTTATGCTTTTTTATATTTTGATGTTGATTTCTGTTGTTGCTCTATTGATATTTTTAATTTTGAGAAGTCAAATGTTACACATCATATGGGACTACTGTAAGGCTCGCTCGTTTTTTTTATTTAGTAATGCATACAATTTATTACGTTTTTCTGGTCAATTAAAACTATAAATAAAATCATACATTTTATCGTTGTTCAATTGCTCAACAAATTCAATGTGAGGTTCTAAAATGCACGAAGGTCAAAGTCAAAATAAATTTCCAGTTACCAGTTACCTCAAGAAAATAAAACAGAAAATAAAGTGAAAATATCTTAAGTTTACAAAAATAAAATAAGACAATGGTAAAATGATTGTTTAAGGAGTAATCGTGGTTGAAGGAGCCGCCACTGCCACGGAGTATTTCTCGCGAAGAAATTATAAAGTCGCCAAAAAAACACGGAGGTCGGGAAGTGTCGAAAAGTTTGGTCAAAGGGAATATACGAACAGGGTGGACTATCATTTAAGTAACCCCAACCTAATGTCTGTAATTAACCACTCCGTGAATAAGTTACGGACCTTTCATTAACATTTTAATCGCGCTGAGATCGGTCTAACAAATTGGGATGAAGCTCATTGTTTGCGAAAAATACGCTAAGAAAATATCGGTCCATTTTTTACAGCGAAGGTAGCGAAGGAATTTCAATCGGTTCCACGAAAATCGTTATTTGAGATTTATATATATTTTTTCGTAATTCGACGGACAATTAGTTATATATAACTTACCAAATATTGATACAATCAGATACAAATTTCAAATAACTGTACTATTAAGAGCTGGTTAAAATAACTGTTTGACAATCACTACCTTATAGGTACATCTCAACTGTTGTCATAAACTATCTTTGTAAATTTTAGATACTATAAAATGTCATTTTTAAATTTATTTATTTTAGATAATTTAAGCAAAACGAAATATAAACGATTAAATTAAAAAAAGATAACCGTCCATAAAAAATAAACGAATAATATTCGTAAATTTTTCATGCATTTTAAATTCACAAAACACATTCTACAATCTTCATTTTAAATGAAGACATTATTTGTTCCTTTCATATTTCTTCTAACATTTTATTAAAAATCTTTTTAAGACCTCTGCATTTTATTAAAAATCTTTTTAAGACTATTGTATTGTGTTCGTGCTCGTTATATCTTGCAACACAAAACGTCAGTTGGCATTAGGGAAACATTCATTCCCATGTCACTCTATGGTATTCTTAGGAACAATACTGAGGTATTACCTGCTTTGAAAATAAAGTGATAATTATATTTATTATCCACTATTTCATTCGCAAATATAACAGTATTAGCGATTTGTATAATTTTTTTTAATAATAAATAAATAAGTAACTAATAAATAATTGTTATTGCAATGCATTATATTCGTACAAATTTGTCCAGCTAAGTTGAAGATTACAGACTCCATAGCGTATCAAAATTAAGTGATTTCAAAATTAAATAGAATTGAATGCCAGGTAAGTATTAAGATAATATATTATTAAGCTAATTTACCTGGCAATGTTAATCAATTAAAAAGAGACTACACATAAGGTCGAAAATTTTTCGTTAACTTACTAGATTGCCGTGGCGAATTTGGATAACGCCCCATCCCCGGATGGGATGAAGGTCCGTTGTATCGAATCCCGGTAGCAGTTAAAATATTTTTTCGTTAATTTGATTTTTCTGTATGTCTTTTCTAATTGATTAATAACAAATTGCTTATTAAGATAATAATTACAATTAATTAAAAAACTTTGTATTGACCACATGGAGTAATTCTACGTCTACCGGTTTCAACACCACTGTATCTTCGTCAGGACGGACCCATACTAACTATCCGTTATTTATTCTAGCAAACAAATCTATTTTTGAACCCTCGTGGCTACAGTTATGGGGGGGGGGAGTAATTTACAAGTGGACGCCGAAATGGAGTTAGTATGCGTCCGTCCTGACGAAGATACTAGTATCGAAACCGGTAGACGTAGAGTTACTCCAAGTGGTCAATAAATTTTTATAAAATTAATTAATAATTATGTCCAACTACAAATTTAACGCTATAAACATCAAAAATATAATAATTACACTTAAATTTTTCGTAATTTCCTACATTTTGACATTTGAGAGGCTTTATCTAAAGACAAAGTGTAAATTATAGACAAGGTTTTGGTTATGGGTCCCATATTCTTCAATTATGCTATTTACCTTAATCGTAATAATTTATTTGCGCATTTTTAGAAATACATATTCCAAAATTAAATCCTCACCTGGCCTGACACCGCACATTACACATTTTTACTCCCTTTATATTAACTCGTGGCGTCTGCTTGTCTTCTTGTCTGACGAAAAAACTTTGGATCCATTTTAAACCCCTTTCTCGTGATCCAATCGAGCTGAAACTTTGCAAGCAGACTCGTGGCGACGATCAAGAAGATCTATCAAATTTCCATTACAAAAAATTAATAAATTTTTGGATTTTTCAAATTTTGAATGGTATTTTCATACAACTTAATAAATTGTATGAAAATATTTCAACGCGTCTGGTAGACGCGAAACCTGATTATAGTAAAATTTTGAATTTTTGGTAATTTTTTATTACTCCCTTTCGTAGCGTCGCCCGACCGAAGCCCAACGCGTAGGTTAAGCGAAAAAAAAATGTTTCAACTAGTAAATGAGTAATGGAGTATAATAAAAACTTGGTTTTTATGGCTTACTTTTTTATACAGACTCGTATTTTTTTTTCTAGGCCGCTTCGAGTGAAGTTCTTTCGTACACAGCCTGAGAACTTCTCTGACTTGTGTTAAATTGTTTCGTGGTATCGGTTAACTAAGCTTTGATCACACTTTTTAGAAAATGTTTTTTTTTTATTTCACGATATTCGGGCTTCCAAGTATCTACGTAGCTTAATCTAAAAAAATATACTAGCAACCGTGAAGTTTAGATGGGGATGAAGTAATGAAATATGCACGTGGATGTGATGCAAGCCACAAGTAAAATGGGGTTTGTGCAAAACAAGATCAGGAAAATAAGCTGTTTTGTCTGAATTATATCGTATCGCGCCACCCTATATCGGAGCCCATTACTAATTAAGTGGTTAATACAAAGTTGTTTAATTAAAATTAATGTCAATTATTAATTTACTCTCATATTGGTGTCTTTCAAATTTCCCCGCACTTGACGTAATCCAGAATATTTGAATATTATAGAAGATAATACAAAAATAATATCATTTAAAATTATCTCTCATCCGCTTGTAAGTTGACACCAACAAATTTTCAAAGCAGTTGGTTGGACGAATAATTTAATTTACCTTATGCAGTTTTTAATTTTAAAAAACAAAGTTTTCGTAAAATACTTGTATATATTAAGCTAATGACAGTGTTGTAAATAATTAAAATAATCGTGTGCGCCTAATTCTTTCATTAAAAACAAAAATTTTCAGGTAAATAATAAAAATAAACACTAATAATGAATCGTACATAAAGAGTGCACCTACATGTAAGATGATAAATTGAAGATGTATTTTTTTAAATTGATACATCAAGAAATAGATGTGTTCACTATTTTATTAAAGAACAAAACACGATGAAATGTGACAACGTTTTCTCGCCTAAATAATACACATTGAAGAACTCTCTGAGTTCAGCGAGTTTCCCTACCGACAAATGAGCTAAAATTGAGAGGAAATGCGTTTTCCTTCAAATTAACATATCGCTTTGCAAAACATCCCTTACAGGCGAATACCGAACTGGGATCACGTGATGGGGAGAGACAGAGGCCAGAACCTACTTATAAAATAATAAATGTCATCAACTGGAAACGTCTCTAACTGCTAACGAAACACTAACGAGACTAGACATTTCTGCTAATGAACTATTTATTTTAAACGGACGTTAATGTAATTATGGGAGTGTAACAGAGAAAGAAATACCCGATATATGTGTACTGACACTTATTAATTACTAGCGAATCTTAAGAAAGTCCGTTACCGGCAAAAGTTACCTAACTGACTTAGAGAGAGACAACAAAGTTTGTGCGGGGAGCAGAAACAGGAATAGCATATGGAGCAGGTAGTTTCATTAAGAACGTGGAGTCTAACACGATATTTCTTATAATCCATATAATTTAGTAATAAGAACAATGCTAAACACTCATTAAATAAGTATTTCAATTATTATAAATACCAATACAAGGTTAAATAAATTATCTACCCCATTCCTGGATTATAAAATATTCCCTTTCTTTAAAATCGAATAATCAACTTTTGTCATATGAACCTTCAGGAAATAAAAATGTATCTAATAATTTAGTATTTAATAATTTCAGGCTTAAAGGCAGAATCTTAAAGCACTAACATACAAGCATTTTATTATATACAAAATAATTGTTCATGTTATGTATATTTAATAAGGATTTTTTTTTGTACTTACGAAGATCAGATAGAAAACAGTATTATTATTATACTAGCTTTTTGACTCTAAGTAAATGTTTTTTTCATCCCTTTGACTTCCGACTTCTTCAACTTTTCTGACAGGTGTCTTATTCAAATTTCGCAACTTTAATATTTTGTCACGTTTTAAAATGAAGCATATTTATTCTTTTCATGTTACTTTCGCCGTTAATTTTAAATAATAAATTTCGCGGCTAATAAATTGAAAAATATTTTAGTGCCATTGCCAGGTATATTTGAATTATTTAGATTTTCTCTAATTACTTATAAAAAATGTGTTTATCTAATATTTTAACAAAAATTCAAAACATCTCTTCAACCCAAAATGTCACGATGTATTGTGAAATAAATTTATATAATAACGAATAGTTATGGCGTTGTGTTTGTTGGGAATGCTGTTGTGTATTTTTGTGTACGCACCCTTAAAAAGGGACCAATTCGAATTTCTCATAAGTCAAGTTCTGCCGCGTCGAAAAAATGTGTCGGGAATGAACTCTGAATGCCAAATGGGAGAGTCGCGGAATATTCTGCGGTCCTATTATCCCCGGTCCTGGGGGCGGAGGCTGTTCCGGGGTGGGGGGGGAAGCGTGAGCGGTGTGACAAGTTACACCATCTTATCCTGAAGACGTTTCCCCGTCGACAGCGCTTCCGAAACCGAGGACCGGTCGTGTTTAAAAGTAATTTGAACTTTTGATATTTTAGATAAGCTTCATAATTAAGGTCACGTATCCCCGCACGTTCACATGCGAATTTTACTAATTCACCGACTTTTCACACAGCGTTGCCAATAAAAGTATTTATTTATTTATTTTAGTATGCTTGATTCTGTCAACTTTTTGGCAGTCCGATTTAAACAAAGTTGCGACCCAACTCATTTCAATTTGATAAAATTTCAATGTCGTAATTTTTTTGTTTGTAAGCGTAGTGGTTATTGCTGGACTGGCTGGAGTAGGTATTCATATATATACACGCAAATGGTGACCGTGGGAAAGGTGTGAGTTTTGTGTTGGATTGGATGTCACATACATATAGGATGTTTTTTATAGGACTACCCGAAGGCTAAAAGATGTATTGAAAATCCCGCAAAAACATTGATTGACCACCTAACCCATAGTCCAAATGATAAGAAAGGAGCTAATGAGGTTAGAACTTGATTTATGCAAGGTGTAAGAGAGTTAGTGCACAATATTTCACAGGTAGATTCCTTCCTTGATTATGTGTCCAAAATGTTCAAGCAAACATGACCTAATATCAATAATTATGAAGTTATGCAATACCAAAGTTGGATTTTTTTCCAGTATTTTTGACTTATTCTTTACTGAACGTTTTGAAGTATTATTATATATGGATTACGAAAAAATCTTTCGTTTCAATAAAAGTTAAATAAAATAATAAATACCCCGCAAAAATTTCACTTTAAATGTTTTCCAATTGGAATTGTAAGGTTTTTATCATAATATTTGACTTGTATTAAAGGGAATGAATTTTTCATATTAGATATACATAAAGCAAACTTTGATGTGGCATATCTCCTTAATTATTTATAAAAAGTCATAAATAATAGTCGTGAGGGGTTTCAACAATACATAGAAAGAAACTGTAAAATATGGAGAAAGAAGGAACATCCAACAGTTACATGAACAGAAACTTCAATATTTGTGTTATGTGAGCATCAAAAATGTTCTGACAATAAATATGACAAAAGTGCTGGGAAACTCATTCCGATGATAATGACAGTCTAGTCTCTGTGAAGGACCTGGCGAAAGAAGGTGAAAGTTGCCGTTTTGATTCTGCCGATCAAGTTTAGGGAGCGCTGCAGTGAAGAATGCTCCATTACACGAAAAGAGAGCGAAGAACACCGCGGAATCCCGCGTTTTTTATAGCAGGGGGGGTTTGAAGGGAACGGGTGATTGGTAGAGGGTGGGCGGAGAGGGTGGGCAGGGCGGGGGCAGGGAATGTCAGAAAAACACAGAGGGCGATGTTTCTAATTAACGGTAGGCGCTGGTCATCAAATTGTCGTCAGAATCATATTTCTTTCTGTGCTTATCTAAATGGAAACCAGGCAGAACCTTGGGTTTCACAAAATATTGATACAATATTCTCACTGATTTGACAGCGCTGCAATAATATCTGTCTCTAAGCGACGATATCGAAATATACGGTCGTTTTTTTTTTGATTTTCAAATTGAGACTTTTTGCGATTTTGAATGAAAATATTTGGCGGAACTTATATCCGTAAAAATCCTTTTACAGATATTTTCGTTACGTTACAGGAAAATCATTTGTTTAAATCAAAATAAATTATGAGAGCAGAATTTCATTTTTTGATTATTTAAACTGATTTTACTAGGTAAACCGACGAGTTATGTTGTGATACATACGTATTTATGCAGGAAAGATTAATATTGCAATCATAAAGTAAGACATTAAAGGTAACTTATGCCATACAATGTAGCAAATTTTATTAATAAAAGACAATAAAGCACACTATTTTTCGTGTTTAAAAAGGATAATGTCACTGCAAAACATGCAGGAGAAATACTTCTACATCATTTAAATAAAACAAATAAGTACAATTGAAACACTTTCTAGTAGGTACAGCATTGGGGACTGGCTGAATGCATATATCATATAAAAATACATTCATATGCCGAAGAATACATTATGTACCTACTTATAAATTATTTTTTTCCAATTATGTAATTCAATTGATTGTTCAGTCTTCTGTAATTACATTAAGAAACATTTGAATTATTTGCAATTTCAAATATAATAATAAGTGTGCGTTTTATATAATTTATCATACTAAAAGCATGTACCGTTTATTCACGAAAGGTGTTTTTATAATATTATATCTTAAAAATTCTTTGTTTTTAAAATTTGTGGAATATATCGTGTCTTTTTGATGTTCTTGTAAAAAAACGAAAATAGTAGACAATAAAATAAAGTTTCAATATCGAAGCACTACAACTTAATCTACCGAAAAAATGTTACTGAAGCAGGAAGTAGGATTCTGTCTAAAACAGCTTGGCAAAATTGTCAGTAGCCAAGCTGTTTTATGTACGAGTATGTATGTATACACCAATACCACGATCATTCCGCCGGATACATAGACTGTAGATGCTTCATACATAAGTTATATATTTCCGACGAATGAAAAAAACATTTATAAATATTACTTTTAATTCGTTCCCCCCTGTTAGCGCAGTGTAGCAGGTCCGCCGGTCGTGTGTGCGTAGCATCACTAGCATCGCGATAATTCATCCGAAGTTTAGCATATCAAAGACGCCCCATCCCTGCGCCGCTCATCAGCGGGGAGGCGGCCGCGCGGAAGCCTTATTGCCTTGCACAAACAACTCGCCTCCGCTGTTTGCATACGAAAATCTGAGCAAAACTGCTCCGCCGCCGAGGAGGCTGCGAATGAACTCGATTGGAGCTCAAAGCGTGGCGGGATCATTGAAATTCAGAGTGAAAACAACGGTCAAACATGCACTTCTGCGAGGAGTCAAAAACTCAGCCACCACCTGGAGTCATTTTATTGTTTTCTGTTTTGTACGTCTACGTACGCAACACGCCGGAGGAATACCAAGTGCCTGCACTGTATTTACGGAAAACAACCTTTCTAAACAAACGCTGTCAAAATGTTAAACTCTGCCAATGCTGTCTTCTTTTTCTTCGTTTTTATTTTATTGAGAGCAGTCGTGATCATAAAACAGCAACCAATTTTTGTGATTCGTTTCGTGTTAATGACTTGTCTTCACCGATTCCGGTCCTTGACATTTCTTCCACAGCTTCGCAACTTCCACGAGATCTGATTCTTTTCACTCTTCCTCGGATCACGGTTTCTTCCACAGTTCATCTGGTAACATGGCCAATATTTCTTAGATTTCCAAACAGATTTTATATGGTTTTATACTTGTCACACTTAAAATCCTATGCAAGTTTTATGATAATTTATTACTTTATCATATCTGTGGCTGGCACAGCAAAATAATCGGGAAGAATTTATATTATTCAAAAGTGCTGGTGGAAAACTGAATATTCAATTTTATCCCATGTGTTCGTGGTAGCATTTAAAATTTCAGAATCATTGCATTTATGGGACAGCATTATGATTTCGGTTTTTGATTAAAATATTGGGTGTTAACATAAGGTTTGTTCGTTTTCATTATTAGATTTCGAATTCATTAAGGAATACTTTATTTCATTCGTTTAATTCTTTTAGATTATAACTGTAGGAATATAGGACGAGCTCAAGTTTTTAAATCATGTGATAACATTTTTGATCCAGTGATAAGATATAATGACCACTTGTCATGTATTTTGGGTAAGGGTTTGTTTATTTTAATTTATGTTTAATATTAACAAAACTTTTACGCGGTATTTCTACAAATAAGTAAAAAAATATTTTTCATAATCATCATAATATATCATTCACAAAATGATAGTAACATCTCAAAAATGAATTACATATGTCATTAATTGATATGGAAATTAATTGACAGTAAATTTGTGATGTTAAGGTTTTCTTGTTTTTTTTTTTAGATTTGAATGTGCTTATGACTCTCAAGGTTTTTTTTCGTTTAGTCACATCACAAATATTATCATTGAATAATATTAGCTATTTAAATATTAAATCATTATAAAAAAAATATTTTTTATTATTTGTTTTTTAACTACATATATCTATTAATTACATCTACATGTTTCGGAAAAACCTTTCCATCGTCAGGGTAATTTATAAATATCAAATATCAAAATGAATTATATCTTTTGTTTTTTGTTTATCTAAATTATTTGAAATATTATTTCTGAAGTTCTTGATTATATAAAATTATTGATTTTTTTTTGAATTGGACTGATAGTTAAATTTAATTGATTATTAATAATATTTTGTTTAGTTTTACATGCTTTGTTAATTTTTAATTATTTAATTTCAGACCAAAATTATTTACGTGTAAACGTAATTTGTAATGCATGTAATGTAATGTTAATAAAAAAAATGTGAAAGAAAAGTTCTTAATTTTTATCAAAACAGTAATAATTTTTGAATAAATGAAATTCAGAAAAACCATGATTGTTCAGGCATCATAAATGCTCTTTTACTCTAAGATTAAAATTTTGACCGGTTTTTCCAATATAAAACGCTATACAATCTTTACACGAAAGTTTAACAACCTGAATTGTTAAATATATTATTATCTTTTGAATTTATGAGGAGTTTCCCTATATTATTATTTGTATTCGCACGTTGATTCGAAAATGTATTAGTTTATAAAATTCTTCACCAATAATCATTATTATTATTTGTATATATCTGTTATTTGTATAAAAAATTGGTTAGTTATATTTTTCGTTAATTTATTTTTTAAATTTTATCAACATATTCTTTAGTGTATCTATCATGAAATGCGATTTGCTTTATTGTACTTTAATGAATGTTATATATATATATTCTAAATATATTCCACATATATTTCCATAGATCATGCTAGTGACATCAAAAAAAATCGATGTCTGGATGTTCCTATGTTGGAATTGGTGAACGTTGTATTGTGTAGAGTGATCACTTAAGCCAGCTCATACAGGTTTTAAGCCCTGGGCATTATACAAATGGCTTTCATACATGTTTCTCATATAAATAGCTTCGTATCTGTGGGGTAATTTGTCGTTATTAAAAAATTATCCCGCAGTGGATAAATCCAGCGATTATGTTCTCAGAACATACGTAAAAAAATATTGTTAATTTTTATCATCACTTATCAAAATCCGTGGAATTAACAAATAAATAGTGAAAACATTGTACAGTTGAATAGCGAATTTCTCAAAAACAAATTTCGCTTCGTATCGCGGAAGCGAGTGGTGTTATTAAGTAATATTCGTGCGATAATAGTATTTTATGAATAATAACTCCCGTGTTTCAGCAAAAAATTCAACCAACCAAACATGTAAACAGCCGGTCTGCCGGGTATTCATGAGGTGGATGCACCCTAGCACGGCGTGTGCTCCGTGGCTGCATAACACGTTTCACAAACAAAGTGTTTTAGTGCAACCAAACACGCAGCAAGCAGCTGGCGAAGAGGCGACAAAAAGCTCTCGACGAGCTTTTTCTCCCAGAGGGTCAAACGGTGAGCCGGCGATCAAGTGCGCAACCACTCTTGGTAAATGGTGAATTTACTTAAATATTCATACTTTGTTTTTATCGACAAACTGATTTTTTTTATTAATTATTAAAGAAACAAATTCTTATTGTGAAGTTGCAATCTCAGAACAAAGTTCTGTGAATTATTAAACAATTGTTATTAATATTATTAAATTATTGTTTAATAATTTACACAACTTTGTTCTGAAATTGCAACTTCACAATAAAAATGTGTTTCCTTTAATATATATGTGTTATATATCATAATATATATCAAATGTTTCCAAAAATTAAAATGAAATTAATTAATTTCTGGCGTCCTCTAGCGGATGATACCCGAAGGAATTCGTGACTATCAAATTATAAAATAAAAGTGGATTGCTTTAAAAATGGAATAACAATGTTAATCAATTGAAAAAAGACTACATATAAGGTTGAAAATTTTTCGTTAACTTACCACAGTGCCATGGCGAAATTGGATAACGTGCAATTCCCGGATAGAATGTGAGGTCCGTGGTTCGAGTCCCGGTGGCATTTAAATATTTTTTCGGTAATTAGTTTTTTTAATTAGAAATACAAAAAAATATAATTATTTTATCAGAAACTACAAGTATTTGAGGACGGCCCTGTCCCTAGATTTTAGACAAAATTGCGGGCGTATGAATTTAAAATAGCGTTTTCTAAGGAAAATTTCGAAATATGGTTTCGAGTAAAACGCATTTGAAAATTGAGCAATGAATAAATCGTGATATTTTTCAACTTAAATAAAATAATCGATTCCAGGTCCATAATACAAGTGCTCTGCGTGTAACGTAACCTGCCTGTACCTAAAGCTAAATACCTAACTATAAAGTTTAATAATATAAGTTTTACGAAAAGCCCAAAGCTTGAGACTTTAAGCTACCGAATTGAGCTTTATTACGACTTTTGTGACTTTTAAGCACACACTTTATGCTTTAAGCTACTAGATGAAAACTTAAGTCGAACTTAGAACTTCGGAAGTATATTTACATGAAAGCTAATATTATTTTTTTTTTGTTAAGAATTTATATTTTCAAAATTGGCCAGTCGTGATCTATCTAGTGGTTAGGAAAATTCCCCCTCCGTTGTGTTCGTAGCTATCCAAAATTCTTTTGATATGTGGTGAGATTCGTATTCTTATTAACGCGACTAGACTAATATAGAACGGATTCTTACCTAACTATGGAAATAACAAACGCACGTAACTAATCCGTACTCGTCCTTCTAGAAACCGCTCTAGAATTCTACAGTTTCGCCTATACGAGAGATAGCCGATATCGTCCACGTCCTGAGTCGGCCTAAAAGCCAATTATATGCGGCGTAGCCGAGGAATAAACGCTAGTAGCAAAACTTCCTTACATTGTACCGCCATAACTATAATACCACCGGGGTTAAAATACTGAAATATAAAACAATACAATCGTTGCCAAGTTAACGGCATACGCTAAAGATTCCGCCCGCCTTGATTATCAACATCTCATAATAGCAGCTTAGAACAGTGTCAGCACAACCACATGCGGCACCCATTTATGACAGATTTACAAGATATAATAGCATACGTTATATTCAAAAACACAAGTAAGAAACCTACCGATAGCGCGTCCCACGTTGTCCGATCTGCTCAATCTGTTCACAGTACATAGTGGGAGAAGACAAACATATTTATAACAACTAAGACGCATCCAGAGGCTCGGGGTAAGCTTTGTCTGTCATTATCACAGCCCGAGATTCTAAGGGAATGGAAGATACAGTTTTGTAAGTGAAATTTAAGAAGTGTCTAACCACTTCTGTTCAAACGTGGATTCGAGATGCCCCCCCCCCTGTAGGGGGGAGGGGATACGGCCCCAGAGCATCGCCGCATCCGGTGGTTAACTCCTGTTTAGACATAACCTCCCACACTAAGCTGCAGACCCAAAACCAACCCGAGACTCTGTTGCCTCTGCTGGGATCCATTCAGCGTCCTCGTCCTCCTGGCGACAAACATATCAGGAAGTAATCCCGCGTCTGATATTAAGGTTTGTATATTGTCCCGCGGGGCAGTCAAATTGACTGGTGTATAATGATGGGGATCCCACGTCGCGGCTACATGGGCCGGATTATTATTATGTTTACTGCTGATTAAAGGGCTGAATGAACTAACTGGGTGGCTGGAAAAGACTCATCCCTGAGTGCGTCAGACAGAGCCATGTTAGCATCGCCAATTATAGTTGATGTGGTTGATCCCACGGTGTAGTCTAATTGACTAGAGATATTAAAGAGATAGTATAGATGTGAATGATCCCACGGTGTAGTCTAATTGACTAGAGATATTAAAGAGATAGTATAGATGTGGATGATCCCACGGTGTAGTCTAATTGACTAGAGATATTAAAGAGATAGTATAGATGTGGATGATCCCACGGTGTAGTCTAATTGACTAGAGATATTAAAGAGATAGTATAGATGTGGATGATCCCACGGTGTAGTCTAATTGACTAGAGATATTAAAGAGATAATATAGATGTGGATGATCCCACGGTGTAGTCTAATTGACTAGAGATATTAAAGAGATAGTATTCCAGAGTGAATGTTATGGATAATTGTGTGGTTCCCGATATGTATGTCCTGTGCCAGAGGAGAAGGGCTCCGAAAGGCTCCTGGTATACAGCAGTATAGTAAAGATGATTAATGATGTGTCAGGGTGAGATGTCAACTGGCATTCCCGATCAGGATACTCGTTCAAATAAATCAGCTTCTATTCAAGATATAACCATGGAGATCTGGATTCGATGACACCGAGGACGACCAAGCATCGAGGTTCTTCCCACCAGCGTGTTACGGGTGAGTTCTCGACGCCGAGCTATAGGAAACAGCCGCATATTCTTGAGCCGTAGCCTCTCTATTATAAGGATGGTATGCGTTAAGCTGCCCATGTTGTACGCCCACCTGGCGTGTCACGACACTTTGATCGCCACGATGCGAAAGAACCCCGATCTCCCTCCTTTCATAATCAATTCTGTCAGTCACGACAATCAGATTGGTGATGAGTGATGAAACTATTTTAGTACAGTATAAATTAGAATGTACATGATGGAGAAATAGCTGTCACTCCTGCATTCAGAACATAGAGGTTTGAAATCAATAGCCCCGCGACGATCAATCGCTGAGATGCTTCCCACCAGCGTGTTACGGGTGAGTTCTCGACGCCGAGCTATAGGAAACAACCGCATATTGTTGAGCCGTAGCCTCTCTATTATAAGGATGGTATGCGTTAAGTTGCCCATGTGGTACGCCCACCTGGCGTGTCACAACGTATCGATCGTCACAGCGCCAATGAATTCCGACCTCCCTCCTTCCATTAGCAAATCTTACAATGTTATGATTCTTTTCATTAGTAATTTTAAATATGTTTAAGTTTTGCATAAAAGCACCACGTTCAACAGATGACAAGAAGAATAGTAATAGTAAAAGGTCCTTAGCTGACAGAAGTTGAAGTTCTCTGCAAACTGTCCATATCCTCTAGTAACGCCTTCAAATGATGTTCTCCTTGTATGTGTTTTCCAATAACAGCTTTCCAGTCATGTATTTAAAGTAACGTCATCCTTGTGTGTGTGTGTACTACAATATCTGCCTTCCAGTTAATGATTCCCAAAAATGTGTTTTCCTTGTATATATATATTTCAATATCAGCGCCTGTAAAACTGTATTAGACCCTAGAAACAAAAAGACTATTCCCTCTACGCCGAGCACATGCAGAACATAAGCCCCTTCAATCTAGTTCATCCACGGTTATGCAAAAAGGCGAACGAATAGTAATAATAAAAGGTCCTTAACTGACAGAAGTTGAAGTTCTCTGCAAACTGTCCACATCCTCTAGTGGCGCCTGTGTTTTCCAATAACAACTTTCCAGTCATGTATTTAACATAACGTCCTCCTTGTGTGTGTGTGTACTACAATATCTGCCATCCAGTTAATGATTCCCAAAAAAGTGTTTTCCTTGTATATATATATTTCAATATCAGCGCCTGTAAAACTGTATTAGATCCTAGAAACAAGGAGACTATTCCCTCTACGCCGAGCACATGCAGAACATAAGCCCCTTCAATCTAGTTCATCCACGGTTATGCAAAAAGGCGAAAGAATAGTAATAGTAAAAGGTCCTTAACTGACAGAAGTTGAAGTTCTCTGCAAACTGTCCATATCCTCTAGTGGCGCCTGTGTTTTCCAATAACAACTTTCCAGTCATGTATTTAACATAACGTCCTCCTTGTGTGTATGTGTGCTGCAATATCTGTCATCCAGTTAGTGATTCCCAAAATAGTGTTTTCCTTGTATATATATATATATTTCAATATCAGCACCTGTAAAACTGTATTAGATCCTAGAAACAAGAAAACTATTCCCTCTACGCCGAGCACATACAGAACATAAACCCCTTCAATCTAGTTCATCCACGGTTAAGCAAAAGGCGAGAGAATAGTAATAGTAAAAGGTCCTTAACTGACAGAAGTTGAAGTTCTCTGCAAACTGTCCACATCCTCTAGTGGCGCCTGTGTTTTCCAATAACAACTTTCCAGTCATGTATTTAACATAACGTCCTCCTTGTGTGTGTGTGTGTGTGTACTACAATATCTGCCATCCAGTTAATGATTCCCAAAAAAGTGTTTTCCTTGTATATATATATTTCAATATCAGCGCCTGTAAATGTGTATTAGATCCTAGAAACAAGGATACTATTCCCTCTACGCCGAGCACAGGCAGAACATAAGCCCTTAATCGCGACATTAAATACACACAATTATTCTGAATTTCAAGTCCCACAAAACAAACACCCTTCGACAGCAAAATATTCCATTTTAAAGCCTTTATATCTTTGGTAATATATGAATATCAAGTTTAAATGATTGTCCATATGGACCGCGACGCATTTAAATATTTCATAAGCGTTATGCAATATCACAGCCGCAAAATTATCATGTCTTGTATATTAAATCTGATGCGCGCTCAGTAATATAAAGTTCTAAATAGAATACACATAAAAGGCAATAGAAATAATTAATATTGGAAAGGCTTATCTGTTTTCACAAGTGTTCACTATTCCAAATCTCCTTTGAATTATTATAAACTTCCGGCTTTTTCCTCGGTCCTGTTAAATTATCTTCCTTATTTCGGACTCCCTTCGACACAGCCTCCGGCCGATTTCAAGGCTGAAAACTCGAGGGCCGCTCTCAAATCTGTATCGCTAAAAATAGTCCCTATCTCCCGCCATCTTTGATTCCAACTTGCGTGTAAAAGTCAAAGTCTACCATCTCAGGACGCGTTTCATTGGCCAAATTCGCTGCTAACGGCCGCGTCTTGCGATTCGTCCGATTCAGCCAAAACAAAGGTAAAGCACGCGTCACACGCGCGGCATACCTCTACGTTTCACGAACAATAAAGGCTTGTCCGCACCTACTTACTCGGCAAACATATAATCACAGAATATTTAACGGGTTGTGAAGCTTCTCTTTATTATAAACTTTATTAGACAACCATTCCAGTATAAGCTTCACATCAATATCGATTTAAATAAGCCAATATCATCACATGCGTTACTTAGAATTCCCATATCATCGAGCACTCTTCATAAACATAATAGAAGCAGGACTGGCAGCTACCTGTGTATTTGGCAGATTTGCTTCTCAGTGAAATGTACGGTATAAAATATCCGTTTCATTTAACACATTAATATGTATCTATATATAACGTTGAATTGACGACAGATACCAGAACACCGTATACTTTATATAATTTTATTTATTTATTAATCAACGCTCTTCTGGGCTTTTACAGCACAATAAAATTATAAGGATTTTTTTTATACCTAACATAAAACTCGTTTTACAGTAAATAATTAATAAATAATAATATAGATAAAACATATTTAAGATAAGTGAACAACACAAAATAAATGAGCAATATATATAAACGATGATTAGTACACATGCAAAAAGTAAAAATTAGAATCCTTTAACAAATTAATAATAGAGTAAAATAAAGATAATTAAACCAATCTATACCTATAAAACTCAATGTCTGTCTGTCTGTCTGTTCTCTATACAAATCCACACCGTTTGTCCGATTCGATTCAAATTTTGCATACTTATGCTCTGGGACCCGGCGGGTAACATAGTCCCCCCTATTCACTTACCTCTTCCCCTCCCCCTGACCAATTTTCAATGCGAATCTGAACCGTTTGCATGCTTATGCTTTGGGACCTGGCGGGCAACATAGGCAACATTTTTCTCCTGTTCTCTTAGCCATTCCCCTCCCCGTGACATTTTTTCGATGCAAATCTGTACCGCTTGACCGATCGGACTCACAATTTAGAAACTTATTCTTTAGGACTCGGCGGGTAACATAGGTAACATTTCCCACCTATTCTCTTACCCCTTCCCCTCCACATTACATATTTTCGATGCGAATC
Source organism: Agrypnia vestita (assembly GCA_016648135.1). Classification (NCBI taxonomy): domain Eukaryota; kingdom Metazoa; phylum Arthropoda; class Insecta; order Trichoptera; family Phryganeidae; genus Agrypnia; species Agrypnia vestita. The sequence continues at coordinate 42,921 of JADDOH010001918.1, forward strand.
TGAACCGTTTGACCGATCGAACTCAAAATTTGCATATTTATGCTTTGGGACCCGGCGGGTAACATAGGAAACATTTTCCCCTGTTTTTTTAATCCCTTCCCCTCCCCCTGACCTATTTTCGATTCGAATCTGAGCCGTTCAACCGATGGGACTCAACATTTGGAAACTTATTATTTAGGACTTGGTGGGTAAGTTTTTCCCCTGTTCTCTTACCCCTTCCCCTCCCCCTGTCCTATTTTCGACACTAATCTGAAACGTTTGACCGATAGGACTCAAAATTTGCATATTTATTCTTTAGAACTTGGCGGGTAACATAAGCAACATTTCCTCCCTATTCTCTTAACCCTTCTCCTCCCCCTGACATATTTTCGTTGCAAATCTGTACCCTCTGACCGATCGGACTCAAAATTTGGAAAATTATTCTTTAGGAACCGCCGGGTAACATAGGTAACATTTCCCCACTGTTCTCATACCCCTTCCCCTCCCTCTGACATATTTTCGATGCAAATCTGTACGGTTTGACCGATCGGACCCAAAATTTGGAAACTTATTCTTTGGGTCTTGGCGGGTAACATAGGCTACATTTCCCCCCTATTCTCTTACCCATTCCCCTCCCGCTGACATATTTTCGATGCAAATCTGTACCGTTTGACCGATCGGACTCAAAATTTGGGAACTTATTCTTTAGAACTCGGCGGTTAAAATTGGTGACATTTCCTTCATATTTTTTTACCCTTTTCCCTCCCCCTGATATATTTTCAATGCAAATCTATACCATTTGAATCGAACTTTTGTCTACCCTCACAAATTTATTTTAAACTTAATCCTTAACCCGTGCAACGCCGGGTATGAACAGCTGGTATACTATATAAATAAGATAAGAAGATAAAATAAACCAAAAAAATAAATATAAAAGATAAAATCAAATCGGATTTAAAAGGGAAATGAACAGTAATTAGGACTTTAAAAATAAATAAATATATATAATTCATAAAAAATAAATAATATATAAGTTAAAATTTAGTCCATTAAACTATAATTAATTCTGTCGATATATTATAAGTCTAAATAATTCTTTAATTCGCGTATACTCTTACAACGAAAAATGTCTACGAATTCCGAAAATTTGTTTTCAAGGCGAAGCATGTATGTCAAAGGTGAATTTAACGAGTTATTTCTGTGGGGTCCCTATAAATAACACTTCGTGATGTCTCATTCGTCTCGGTATATGATGTCTCATTCGTCTCGGTATATTATACGAGACCATCTGAATCAGTTCAGGACAGTCCAACATACTTTTAATAATTTTAAAAAGGAACACTATGTCGCTGACATCTCTTCTGTATGATAATTTCTTCAAATGAAGTAGGTACATTAATTAAATTATCATAATTTTTGCTTTCTATTGAAATACGCGTTTTAAAACGTATAAATCTCAAGAATTGGTGTTGTACTCTTTCTATTTTCCTAGAGTGTATGTCATAGTAAGGAGACCACAAAGTTGAGTTGTATTCCAATGTACGAGTACTTCTTACAATGGATGTGCGTAGTGTATGTAGTGAGAGAGCGGAGCGACTTTTTTTGCGATCCTTAACACAAATCCTAAGGATTTCATTGTATAATATTAAACATAATATTATTTCAACTCTGATCATTTATGTTAAAAAATGGTCTAATTCCTAACGATTTCTAGAGCAAGAATCGTATTACAATGCAAATCGCAGAGAGCGAATAATGAGGATATTTTGGCGGAAAAATAAATTGGTAAAATGTTCGGCAAATATAATTATTAGTACTCGAGGCCTTGATTCCGAAATCAACGAAATTAATGGCTCCAATATTAGCTCAAGTGCAAGGCGGATTCGAAGCGTAAGGGAAACCTGTCGGATGCAGAGCGTTCAATAGCTGGACCAATATTGATTCGGGCGGATTATGAGTGCCGCCCGCGGGCTAACAGCCCACAATTAGCCGGCGAGCGCTCTTGTTTGTCTGCTCGGCTAATGCCTAATAGAGACACTCAAAATGCAGTTAGGAGAAGCTGATACAATTTGTTAGCCGACAGTTAGTTGGATATTCAACCTTCAACTTGAATATTTACAGGGGTGCCTGCAGCCATCTTGCCAAGAAAGCATTTGGTTTATTTATTCATATTTATAACAATATTTTTTGTGCAAGTGTATTCTAAAAACACAGTTACTGGATTTGGTCCCCAGAGTTAAGGCTGGACATTCATTGCAAATGCATACTTCAGCGTTTTTTTTTTACGAAAATGTGGGTTTTTATTATTCATTTATATCAGAATGTATACTCTAGACTTAAATTTTTTTAGAGCAGTAATTTATAAAGAACTTTTGTTATTATACAAAAGTAATAAACTGAACATTATTCATAATAATTAATAAAATATAAGCATTTATCGACAGGCCACGGCCAAAAAATCGCTTTTAGTGTCCTAGGCGGCATTAATTTTTAATGAATATTTGTATGTACGCATACTATGTTTTTTATACGTATAAAGTATACTTCATTATACTAAGAAAATTTAAAAATATTGAATATTAATAAAAGTAATAATGTTTTAAATTTGCTTTTTATTTATATAAAGAGATGATTTTAAACAGTATATTCTATTTATTCCCATATTTTGAGGCTCTACTCGCTTACTAAAAGTCTTTTTTTTTTATAAAAATACTTTTATTAATATTTAAAAATAAAAATTCTAAAGTATGAAATGTGTCAATAAATGACGTAATTATAAAACAGAATTTCGTTGGCAACGACGTCATTTATTGGCGCATTTCATACTTTGGAATTTTTATTTTTAAATAATAATTAAGGTGTTTTTATAAAAAAATTAACATTTATTAAGTGAGTAAAGCCTCAAAATACAGAAATAAATAAAAAAAATCGTAAAAAAACGCCGAAATATGCATTTGGAGTGATGGAAGTCTCCTATACGATGGCTCAAGGCTTAAAAACTGTATGAGCCTGCTTAAGTGATATAAATAAAATAAAATTGATAATGTGTGGATGTTCTTATGATGGAATTGGTGAACGTTGCATTGTGTACAGTCATCGAATTGTGAAATGATACTGTTCTATAAATAATGGCGATGTTCCTTCATCCTTATATTTAAGTTTCTCGCAGTTTGGCCTTTATATTTGCTGTCACAATCTCCACAAGTTATTTTATATATTCCACCCTTCTTTAATAAATAAAATTTGGTTTTTGGATTAAGAATACGATTACCAATGTTATTAGTGTAAAACGCAGGATTTATGTGTATGAGGAAATTATGAAACTGGACCGAGATAAAATATTTTCCTAGATATATCTAATAATAACATGACAAAATTTCTGTATTAATGTTAGTTATAAATTACACCTGATGATGATCCTTTAGAAACTATAGTTATGATGAATTTAACTCAATGTGTGTGCATCACAAAGTTCAATTTAGTGTTAATAAAAATAATAATTTTGCACCACAAAGTAATTGCCACATCAATCAATAATATTAAAGTAAAACTAGCTCATTGTCTCCTATGACGTGGCCGAATCGCACACCACTTGGTCACTGGATGAGTATTTTACCTCTAAACTAACAGCACATTCTTGTTTTATAGTATTCGAGTTCCAGTTGTTTAACTTTTTTATTTAAAAAAAACTTTGATTGCCTTTGTTTATATTACAAATTAGCGGCAATTTTTTGGTCCCAATCACTTCTCTAATACTTGCATATAGCCTAACCTCACCAAATATAAAATAAAAACTTTTCCGGTGCATTATATATTTTGCGTTGTTATTGGTATTTATTTTCGTTAGCAGCCTCGTAAATAGCTCCTTTTTCATGACCCGTTAAAATGCGATTCAGACACGGAATATTTTTTGTTAATTCAGCACACGTAGATTCGCTGTTGAAGGTTTTATAAGAGTTGATGCGGCACCCGTACGCTGTATGACGTGTGTTTGTTCGGCATATATTTCAAATGATCAAGTATAGTCAATTGTGCTATATTTAATTCTTGGGTTATTTATTGACATATGAAGCGTGGATATGAATCAATTAAAATTTTGTTTCTTTGTATATTTGCTTCCATTTCCAGTCGTGACATACTATAAACATATACCTTTATATATTTTATTTTTCCAGTCGTGACTATAAACATAAACCTTTATATATATTTCGGATATCAAGGGCTGTTAAAGGGTTTACACCAGGCAAGCCGGTGTGAGATGTGATCGTTGCGGTGCATCACGTAGTTTCGCTGCACCGAACAGGTGAAGGCTGTATCGCTAGAGGGGTGCGGCGGGGTAGGTCGCGGGCCGCGTGCACCCAGTTTTGTGCGAATTTTTCAATACGGACAACTTTTATTAGCCAGCGTGACGCCGCGCGCTGTGCAAAGATTAATAGTTCTAGAAATACGGTGAAATTGAATTTGCGAACATTTTTGCCATTTTTTATCAGTTGACGTTTCAAATGTATTTACGATGGGCGATATCTAATATATTGACCAATTTTATACTAAATAATTAATGATAATAATTTGGAAAAAATACCATAAATTTAATCGTCTTTATAATTTTATATTTTGTAAAGAAAAAAAATAGCCGTGATAATAAACTTTAAGTAAAGACGTCCTAAAAATAATATTATGCATTTTATGTTTATTTATAACTGTCACATTATCCAAAATAATGGATATGGGAGGCAAATACAACACTTGAAATTTCATTAATTAACTAATACCACTGGACATGAATTTAATAAAAGCACCGTTATTTAATTCACACTAATTTCGTAATTCGCACTAATGTCAATTCTGAATATTTCATAAATACGTAGGTAGGTACTTTTCTAATTTGCTTTACTTTTGTCTATCACTTTCTTATCGCGCTAATTTCTATGATGCTTCCAGAATCTCGATTATTTTGGACCTTTGTAGTATTTTACAATTTTCTTTAAAATGTGTAGAGTTCTGTAAAATCCTCGATTACTTGCAATTCTTTCAGCATTAACCATCTCGTGACAATATTAATTATGCTATTTCTATTTTATCGATAGTTTATAATTTATCTACGTGTAATTTTAATATTCTCAGTATTCTTCAAATAAATGAGCGTTTATTTCATAAAAAATAAGAGATTGGTGGAAAAGTGTGTCCAAAAATTTAACTAATAATTATTATATATTAAACTATAAAGAAGTGTACACAAATTTATTTTCAACTCATAAGGAGGTCCAGAAGAAATATATTAAAATAATTTTTCATAATATCCCTGTGGCAGTCATCGTAAACAGTTACAAGGTTGCATGAGGCGACCAAATATAGCGACCCTGACGCGACCACTTCCTTTGAGGAACCGACTCGCTAGGAAAACATTAACAAATCGCGGACGAGGTCGGGAACCAGTTTTCTGAAAAGGCGATTTTCCCAGACGACAAACAAATCGAGAAATATAATATAAGCTCGGCCCTCTCCATACAAAAGATCATTCAGTCTCCGATACTACACATAGTAATTCACAGAGTTATACCAACATCTTGCTGCCGGTGAAGGTCAGTATCTACGTCGAGAACTGACCTTCTTCAACATTACAACAACGTCCCGCTGCACATCAGAATCTACGCCGTGACGTCACCCCTACTCGGTTGCCGAGTGACTGACTATGGACAACAGAACGACACAGCAGAGCTTCGCAGCCACCACGTTGGAATCTACGCTACCGCCTCCTCTACAACATCGTCTACGATCGGCACCCCAATAATCGTCTATCACCGTCGTCATCATCAACATGGATTCTACACGTTACTATTCACCCTGTATATTAGGGGCAGGGTGAATCACCAAATTAATAATAAATAAATTTGTGGAACATAAAAGATAAATAAATCAATCACTGGAAACCAATGTCATCATTTACCCCACACAACCCATTTATCCCTATATACCGACAGAAGATATTAGTAAAAAACTAACCCATAAAAACCAAATTTTTATTATACTCCCATTCTCATTTGTATTTTTTCCAATTTGATTGTTATTTCTCTTGCTTTAAGTTCATGTGGAAAATCTATTCCATGTATATTATTATCCTTAAAACTTATAGAATATTGAAAACGTAATAATTGGTATAGGAGGCACCGTCTGATCGGACCCATGGCTCGACTCAGACAAGTTGTAACAGGTTTCGCGCCTTCTCCTTCTTCTTCTCTTCTATAATTAAATTATTTTAAACGAAAAATTGTTAGATCATTTTTATCATCGCCACGAGTCTGCCTGCGATTTTTTAGCTCGATTGGATCATTGGATTGGGAAAAGGGTTGAAAATCGATCCAAAGTTTTTTCGGCAGACAAGCAGACGCTACGAGTTTAAATAAAGGGAGTAAAAACCTAAACAGGATACAAATAAAGTATTTTCCCCAGTCGGTCACAGTACTATTCATACTAGTGATGTAACGAATGTCAGTTTTTGAGCATTCGCGAATGCAAATATCTGCTATCGACATTTGCGAATGCGAATGCGAATACGAATATTGAGTTTTTTTTTTAATTTGGCGCCAATTATGTATGGCTTAGCAGCTCAGTTTCGCACGAGGCGCGTTCCGTTTGCTTTTTGTTCCGAGTTGATCTAATAGAAGCATAAAGAATAATTTTGTTTTTGTTTGTTTAAAGTGTTTTCTTATAAAATAAATTATTTATAGTTTGTAATTGAAGAACATAGTTTTTGGTTGATTTATGTTTTTAGCTTCGTTCAAGAAGATGATTACCAAATATTAAAAACTTATGTAAAGACTGATAAAAGATTCAGAGAAGAATTTTTTTTGTTTGTTTACATTGCATTATTATATTTTTTGTTTTCTAAGTTGTAATGAGAAGTTAATTGTTATTTAGTAGTGGTCTGGAATCTAAAGCTTAACTACCCAAGGTAGAGGTAGATGGTAAATAAATAATACCAAATGATAAAGTAAAGAGAAGACTGATAATGTGATTACTATGAAAGCTACTTTTCCTAATAATAAAAAAATAAGAAATGAATGGGTTTTTTATTAACCTAATAGCATGTTTTTTTCTGATGTTCATATTCGCAAAACATTCGCTCCAACTTTGCGAATGCGAATATGCAAAAAATATTCGCGAATGCGAATATTCGTTACATCACTAATTCATAGATTTTACAGATTTTAAAGTGAAAGTTTGATTAGAATCGTCTATCGATAAGGTTTGCGGGAGGAATGCTGCGCGCAGATCGGCCGCAGTCTGAGAGGGGATTTCAGCTAAGTTTTTCCAAGTTGTGAGCCAAGCAACCGTGTGGTCTCCGCAAGCCCCAGTGCCTGAAACTTGAATTTTTAAAAGCAGTTTCACACCTTGTTCCCGGATGCTGCGGAAGTTTCAACTTCCAAATCTGCGGGGGAACTTCTTCGAGTGCGCCTTGATACTTGGAACACGAGAGCGTTACGCCTGCTAAATAATGCCAGTTAACTTGGAAAACTGCATGAATATTCATTTTAATTGCTTTCCAACAAAATCACTTTTAACTGCAATTGTGTTAAATTTATTAAAATCTATTGATTTATTCAGAATATTTTGACTATGTACAAATTTTTCAGAACAGTACTGGATTTTTGTCACAGGGACATCATTAATCAATCAATATATTTTTATTATTTATTTATTTATTGTTTATTTACATTTGCATTAGTTAATACAAGATAGGTACTAATAACCGCCACACTAGGTAAAAACCTGTTCTGTGGCAGTTATTCTCATATGGTATTTATGTAGTAATAAAAAATGACAATTAATGAATCTAAATCTAAAAGAAAAGAAAATATACATACAAAATCAAGACAAGAATTTAAAGTAAATATAGAAATACCCGAATCTAAGAGAAAATAAAAGAAAATACAGATAAAAAATTAAGACAAGAATTTAAGTAGTTACAAAAATAAATACTATATTATAGTATACTTTAAATTAAATAAATCAGTTTTTGACAATTCATATATATATATAGATGTCTCACAGAGACTAAATTATTTTTAAATGGAAAGTAGGTATAAAAGTCTTTGGGTGTACGTAAGGCTTACGACCTATCGTACGGCTGGCTTAAGTGATCACTTTACACAATGTAACGTTCGCCATTCCACCCATAATAGAATACCATGTCCACTAAATTTTGGAAGTTGTATATATTTAATACATTTAAGAATAAATTAAATACTATGTTTTAAACCACTTTATTGCTATATATTTGTCAACTAGTTTCGGTTGGACTCAACTTTCTTCAGGACAATTATAATATAGACTATTATAATAATTGTCTATATTATAATATATTTAATTTATTCTTAAATGTATTATAATGTCAAGCCACAAAGTGTTTTCTTGCTTTGAAAAGTGTATATATTTAAATTATACGGCATGTTTCGTATATGTGTTGCAACAATCCTCACCGCGGCCGGCAACCAAAACTTTTTAATTTCCCTTAAATGACTACAGATATCACTAATAATTTTTGATTTTAGCAATATGCTTTATGTGTGCAATGAGATTCTAGAAAATATAATTTCGTCTCTGTGAGACTCTATAAATATATTGGTTGATTAATGATGTCTGTGTTTATTTATCTTACATATAAGACTTATTATATCACACTTACATTAAACATGCCAAGCATAAAGTAATCACATATCGTCACTTTTAAGTTCGTTCAAAGCATACTCTCGCCGATTTTTAATCATTATAATAGTGTTAATATTAACATGCTATATACCTACAATTATTCACTAGCCATAGTCGCGTGGTGTGCACGTGTTAGAAATAAGGAACGAAATAAATACTTAACGTGTAAAAACAAAATAAACATCTTCCTTAAAAAAATTGTTTAATGAGTTATATTCTTCTGGTCATGGAGCTCAAATGTATTAGTAAAATATAACCATCACTTTTGGCTCTACAACCCTTGGTGGGTCTTGGTCTCCTTAAGAGTCTTCCTCACTCATCTCGGTCCTGTGCCAGCTCGCTCCACTTCAGAGTCTCCAAGGCATATGTGTCTTTGAGGTCGTCGCTTGTCACACGTTGTCGCTCCATCATAATTTTGGCCTTCCTAAACTCCTTCGTCTGCGGTACTTGTTATTCGATGATTCTATCCACATGACCAAGCCACCGAAATCTTCTCAGTCTTATAAATGTTGTAACGCTTCATAAACAAAGTGTAGAGCTTATTGTTGTAACGTCTGCGCCAAAGTCCATTTTCAAGAACCAGTCTATACAGGGTGTCCCGTATCTCGACATCAATCTGGAATCAGGTGATCGTCATAATAATAAATGAAAAATATCCTCGTAATCGAATGCAACTCTGTGCTAAAATTTCAAAGCAATCTGTGAAGAACTTTCAGAGATAATCGATTTTGCACGAACGAACATCTACATTTTTATTTATACAGGGTGTCCCGTATCTCAACGTCAGACCGAAATCAGAAAAATATTTAAAAAAATGTAAGTCGTGTGTTTTAAAAATTATAAGCATTATAAAAAATCAAAAAAACCTACACCCTGTGCCGGACTTTTCACCCCTGTTGTCCTACAAATCTTTATTTTTCTTAATTTTTTTTATTATTATGTAATACTGAATAATGCTTCTGTAAACTTTTGTCCAAAATTCAAAGCCAACTGCTCCAGCTTGGAAGAAAATGTCACTTTTTGACCAAACCAAGTATTCAAAATCAATACTTTTCCCAGTTTTAACTGACTTTTTTTTTAATGTATTTTATTTTTTTAAATATTTTTCTGATAAATATTATGACTTGGCCTATCACCCGATTTTGGCTTGACGTCGAGATACGGGACCCCCTGCAGATTCACCCAAAATTTTGCTTTTCAAAAACTTCCAGTGCTCGCTCATTTCTTTTAGTCAGTACCCACGCGTCAGCTGCGTACAAGAGCACTAGTCTGATAAGGGTTTGGTGCACAAATATTTTAGCGTTTCTGGATAGCAGTGTGGATATTTTATCTGATTTTGGATTAGTATAGTATTATTGTTGTCTGTTATCAGGGAGCCTAGGTATGTAAAAATCTTGTAAATAAAATATAATACAAATAATTATTTTAACACATCGCGTGTTCATTGCAACGAATCAAATGCAGTACGTATTGACATGTGTGAAGCGCCCTCGAGGTGAAATATTTACAAAAAGAGCATCACCCATCATTAATAAACCTCATCATCCTTTAAATTGCCCAGCTTTTTTAAACATTTCGCGCCTTTGCTGAAAAGTTTGCCGCCAAAAAGGGAAATTGGGCGCGAACAAAGCTCCCGAACAGAACGCCGCGGTCTTTTGTCTTTGTCTTTTCATTTTTTTTTGTAAGGCAGACAGTTTTGTTGCCACAGGGGGCACAGTAATTGTTCTGTAAGAGATAATAGTGGGGAATGAGCTTTTTTGCGCACACCGTGTAGGGTGTATTATAGAAAATGAACAGGACTATCCGATATTAAGGGAGAAGGATATGAATTGTTTTTGGCTTAGTTTCAAATAATTTAATATATTATGTACCTATTAAAAGTGAATCAAATGATTGTATTTCTTGATTGAAATACATTATTGTGGAAAGTCTCGACACAATAGTTGATGTGATTGATGATTATGAGTAGCTTGTTGGTCTTGTGGTTAGGACTCTCGCCTCGTGATCCAAAGGTCGCAGGTTCGAATCTCACTCCGGACAAGCAAGTTAGTCCTATTTTCATAGCACAAGCATTTAGCTTAATTTGAAAATAGTATAAATATTGATGTGACACGAATTCCGTGTTCGCATTTCTATTTAAAAAAAAAAAATTGCTTGGAATTCATTAAGTTTTAACTACCGTATACCTCACGTCTAAATAGGGCAAATTTCTTACGATATTCCATTAAATAATAGATAGTTAATAAATTAAAGTTAATGCAATGATACAATAAACTGTAGATAAGTTACAAGCATGAAATCTTGGCAACTCAAAAGTAAGCCTTACTTGAATTCGTTATCGAACGGACCTTCTTTTGATCGGGCGCGACGCTACGCCGAAAATAAAGTCCCGGGAAAAAAGGAACAGAGTATCGAATATATAACAGAACAGAACACCATTGCAAGAATAGTATGTTGTTTTAGTCACCGTGATTTCAAATTACCTGATTTTTCTGTCTACACGCAGAGCGTTTGTGAAATAAGTGAGCCGTGATTTGTTGTCTCTTTCAATACAATATTTGCTAAATATGAAAGCCGGCTAGTATGGGAATAACGTGTCTATATTATAATACGTCAATGGGTTAGTTAATGATTAATAATGAGTACCTCAGAAATGTGTTTCTTAGTATTTTCCATTAAAAATAATTAGGAAACCTCACAGTACACCAAAATAAATTAATGTAATTCCCTTGTACACAATTTGGCACCACATCTAATACCAATACGTTCGCCTTATAAAAAAATACCAAGAACTTGTAAATATTAAAACAATTTTGAAAAAATTAAACTAAACATCCATAAAAAATATAATTTCTTAGTAAATAATTTGCGCTATACAAAAAGTATTGCGGGACTCGATTTGGAACAAAATTTTTACTAATACGTCTATTTAAAAAAATTCGTCTTGTTTACTAATCGATTTAATTCCGCAAGAATAAAGCGAAGGGGTACATTTTTCCTCTAGCATCCATTACCCCCCCCTGAAGAACTAGTTTATTTCATATTTGTACATTTTATTTTATTTATTTATTTAATTTATGATACAAATACAGTTCTTATATATAACACATCAGATTAAACATTTTTTTTTAAATACTTAGTAGTCATGTAGACCTCATCAGTGAAGAGAAGCTCTTGAGTCTGATGAGGGAGCCACAGTTCTTATTCCTTGTTATAATATATAGGTACATAGTGTATACAAGTTATTTATTAATACAGTAAAAAGGTAAATTGATAATGAAAGTATAGGAGTTATTTTGAAAAAAGGTATAGGTTTAAATGATTTATGAATTTAAGTTTGATTTTAAGATAAATTTTATTTTTTTGATTTGCTCTGAGAGATTACTGATGCATCGTATCTCGATAGGTAAGTTATTATAGTAATTAATAGCTTTATAAATATAGTGATGCTGCATTTGGGTTGTTTTACATTTAGGCATTATGAATTGGTTTCCATTTCTCATAAGTTTGAAATATTCCTGGTTTTCTGTAAGGTTTTTTTCTTTACATATTTTTATCATTATACAGAGTACATAATACATTTTAAATATGTATTATGTGGTCTGCGGGATACGTAAATATATTTTTTTTAGAATTTGAAGGGATAAAAAACATAAATTACAAAAAAAGCACACGGTGCATTAAAGGAAAGATTTAATCTAAAGCCTCGTTATTGAAATGAATATCCATTTTAAAGTCATGGAGAGTGCTTTTTGCAATAAATGTCTGTTCTGTATAATGGAGATAATTACGAAACTTTCCAGTCGATTCTGTATGTGTTGATGGTATAAGTAAACACTTGCAGCATTAAAAAAGGTACACTGTAAAATATCACTATAAAAATTGTATTGAATTTATTATTTTTCGTAATAGGCATAGGCTTTATTAATATTAAAACATTAGCGCATGCTTATTGTTACGAGACTGAAACAAAATATACAACATGATCGAGGATTACGCAAAACTGTTAATATTTATAACGAATTAGAAATTACCATAAGGATCTAGAATACACAGGAAAATCTCGAAATTTTCGAAATGATGGGTTTTGTCATAAAAACGGAATAAATTGAAATAATACCTACCCGCTCATATTTGACAACTCTGTGCAACTATTGGCTTACGCTGATGATATCGACCTTGTACCGATTCCCGACTTCGTTCTAGCTTGACCTCGAGTATTAGTCGGAGGAGCCGATATCTTTCCCCACCTAGCACGTGACCCAAACGAGAAACCTTCACATTAACAATCGACATTCGCTTTGACGTCTACTGGTCCTAGCTCTCTTCTTTTTGCTGACTAAATCGGTCCACGGTATACGAAGCATTCTCCAGCGTGTCCATTATTGGATTCATTGCATTAACTTTCAGAGTCCATGTTTCACATTCCTATAAGAGAACTGACTACATGTAACAATTTATCATTCTCTGTTTTAGTTTTGATCATTGCAGAAGAAGGCCCTCATTTTATTAAATGCAACACATGCTATCTCTTTTTTACATCTGGGTGGCCGGTGAGTCTGATGGCGTACAACATCTTTCTCACTCTAAACAAAGTCATATGCACAGCTTCGCCTTCAAACTATAGTTAAGACTGTCTCCGAGAATCGCTGAGCTTATGTGGAGCACCCGAGAATTGGGAGCAGCTGGTACAAGATCGAACTGGAGGAGAGTTTGCTCTCGGGCTGATGGTGTTGCAGCGGCCAGACGAGTAAAAAATGAGCAGCGAGCCGCAACCATGCGTCAACGTGACCGACCAACGCAACCTGATCGCTTCATTTGTGAAGTAAGCGGGAGAGAGTGCGCCTCTCGAATAGGGCCATTTTCCCATCGCAAAGCTCACGAGAGGCGCAGCAACAACTACCAAGTCAGAATGGCGATGGGATCCTCGATCACGAGGCCCGGCTACAACAACAACATCATCTGGATCAAGTTAACTTTTTTATTATTTAAGTTTTTAAAAAAAATTAAATCAATAGAAGCTTTATGCAAATGAATACATATACGAGTATTCTGATTTCATGCAAATCAGTTTGAGAGAAAAATAAATACAAATACCGAGTAATTTATATAATTTAATTAATTTCATCTCTGGAAATTTGCACTGATGATAGTTTCAGTGTCAGATTCATGAGTTTGTTTCCACAACAACTTTCATTAGGCAAACATATATTCGATATACTAATCAAAAGACACCCCCATGTGCACCCTTGTGAATAAATTACATCTGCAAGATAACTTAACACTTCTGAAGGATCCCTATTATTAATAATACAATAATATTGTTTGAGACATTCCAGTACTTACTTTGCGTTAAGAAAAGCTCTCTCCTATTTTGTAAGGTTTATTTTCTTGGAAATGGATGTCGTAACTCGTCGTTTTGGAAAGATTCACTTTGTTCACAAAAATCACGTAAAATCAAGAAAAATCGCATCGATCATATTATAATAATATAACAGTTTAATAAAAGAGTAACTTTTGCTGATACTGAATGATAAATAATACTGAAATCAAAAATTATATTTGCAAATAAATTGGAATTGCCCTCACAAGGGGAAACGCGTCTCACATAAATAAAAATATAATCCATAAAAACTAAGTTTTTATTATACTCCCTTTCTCATTGAATCAGGTTTCGTGACTACTGCACGCGTCGGGGTAATTTTATTCATTTGTATTGATTCCAATTTTAAAAAAAACATTAAAATTTCGAAAAATCCAAAATTATACTATATAATTACGAAATTTTTTTAACGAAAATTTGTTCGATCATTTTTATCCTTTTTTTTCGTCCCCATTTTTCCGTCCATCCAACCAAAACCATCTTTTTTGGTCGCCACGCGTCTGCCTGCAAAGTTTCAGCTCGATTGGATTACGGGAAAAGGGTTAAAAATCGATCCAAAGTTTTTCCGGGAGACAACAAACCGCAGACGCTACGAGTTAAAAGAAAGGGAGTAAAAATAGTAGAAATAAAAAATAAAGTATGGAGCATGAAAGCAAAGGCAGCAATATCAAAAAAAAATTAAATACCGTCAGCGAGGATTACTAATTTATAATGAACTAAATTCTAAATTATGTATAGGTATAAATAAATAGCCTATAAATAGATATCCTATAAATTTATTTGAAACATGATTTTGGAAGGGATAGATACATAAAATCTCGAATTGGTACATTTTAAATTAATAATCCTCGGTGACTGCATTCAAAATATTTACTTATTTTTTGGATAGTGCTGCCTTTGCTTTTATATCCCTAAAGTGTGTTTTTATTTTAAAATGTATGATTATGGAGTTCTACATATTTAGTTCTAAAATTTTCATAAATTATACATTTACCGTATGCACGGAGTATAAAATAGACAACGTATCTTTGGATGGTTAAAGTGATAAATATAAGATGTAAAGTTTTTGCGGAATAGGAAGAAAATTTTTGAACGAATTTCTGTAAAATTTATTTTAATTATACCTTTAAAAATAAACATAAAATTGTTCTGGAAAAAGTATTTCTATTATTATTAGAATAATATTTAATCACCAGCAATGATTGAAGCAGTTAATAGATGAAAATAAGCGAAAAAGATTATTCAAATGGTTGAAGGGTTTAATATTTTTAATCTTGGTTTGAGGGCGAACCATCATGAAACGTACCTCTAAATAAGATCTGTTAATAAATAATATATTTTTTAAATAAACCAAACATAAAGTTAAGTTTTATTTTTATCAGAATTGTTTCGTGCTAAAGTCTCCTTCATCAACAGGTAGGTGTAAATAAGTATTTTAATAACATTTATAATAAAAAATAATAAAAAAGCTTATTTTGTGCTATGTTGGGCTTAATTATTTAATTTTATTTAATTAACTAGAAGAATTAACTGTCATGATGATAAATAAATCATATTAATGATCAAAAATAAATCAAATTAATAAAAAAGATTATTTTTATTAAAACCGATGAACAAAAATTGTCGAACATAAAAAGTCAAGCATGTAAAGCAAATTCGTCTTGCAAGTAATGATGATGGTTTCTTTGTTCTATCTAAGCACCCGAATCCCATACGCGCCACGGAACAATTGCAAACTCAATTCTCTCACCTGAAGTAGCGCAACAGCGACAAAGTATACCGATTCGAGTACCCGAATACCCGGTGTAGAGTACAGAGTACAGTATAATGTGTAGCACACCGCTTTGTTTCATCGCCGCTAGGCCGCGTCAGTAGGGGTCGCGGGCGCGGGGGGCGGTTCCAATCAGATATTGAATTAGCCGCGCGGCACGCGGCCCGAATGCCGATCGGCCCTGCCTACCCCGGGCCACAAATGACTAATTTTCGAGACGACTTATTTGGTGGCGCAGTCCGCATCGCAAGCAGCGCTACCTGCCGATACATTGTTCCGCTGCAGACGACGGGGGTAGCTCCTTGGAGGGGGCTTCCTCGTACGGATTCTTTCTTCCCAGAGGTCGCTCCTTGACAGACTTTTCAGCAGCCAAATGGTGCGCGTTTTATATTTTTATTTTATTACCAATGCTTAAGCCGTTCGAATATATATATATATATGTTAATATTGATTTCTTTGAGGGTAACCCGCGTCAAAATCTGGTCCTCAGAAGGACCATTCGTCAACCGACGTTTCGCCTGAATCACAAGAGGCATCTTCAGGTTGCTTGTTAATAAATTTCCGTCACGAGGGGCAGTGCGAACACGTCTGTTCGTATCGGAAGCTTATAACAAAGTGAGGTCTGGTAAGTCAAAGTCTAAATTTGGGTTGTGGTCATTATTGGCCTTAATGATTTTCGGGAATTTTGTATTTTATTTTCTAACACCCGTAAAAACCTTCATTATAACATATATATATGGCGCAGAGGAGACTGGCTAAGGTACTTTTAATTGCAATTTAATAAGTTAAAATTAATAAAATCCATGGAAAGATCCATGCTTGGAGAAGCCTAAGAGATAGAATTAGAAATGACGAAATTAGACGCAGAACTAGAGTAGTGGATATAATGGATCGTGTAGCGAAGCTAAAATGGCAATGGGCAGGACATGTTGCAAGGCAGGATGCTACAAGATGGCCTCCCAGAGTTCTGAAATGGAGACCTTGTGAGAATAAAAGAGGCATCGGAAGACCTCAAAAGAGACGGGCCGATGATATAGTCGCTGTGGAGGGAAAGAAATGGCTAAAATTAGCAAAGAACAAGGAAGTATGGAAAGAAGAGGAAGAGGCCTATATTTAGCAGTGGAGAGACGAAGGCTGATGAAGAATAAAGAAGAAGCTAAAATTATATTATTGATGGATTTGGCGTTAATATCGTAGAGAATATTAATGTTGATCGTTAAATTAAATTCTTCTCCTCTTCTCTCAATATTCCCGTTACAACACCCTTCCATAAGTAATTTCGGCTAATTTTATCAATACCTAATCGATTAATTATACCATTAATTATACGGCAACACTACCCTTCCATAAGTTATTTCGGCTAATTTTATCAATACCTAATCGATTAATTATTTTTTATACTTCCAACTAATCAATATAAAAATTATATATTTGAAAGTAATCAGTTTAACACTTCACCTGTCGATGAAAGATTATGTTACCCTCGAAATTTAAATTGTAAAATATAAAAAATATTATTAAGCTCACGTAGAGGAAACAAAGTTAATATTTTTCACCCAATTGATGATCAAGATAAAGTTAATTAAAATCCCCTTTTTAAAAATATTAATGAGAACATAAAGTCCTGCAAAAAATATTTTTCGGTAGAATTTCACTTATTGAGCAAGAGCCCGTGAACGCCAGATCTACGTCATAGTATAAAAGGGTATATAATGCGTCATAGTATATAATAGCTACTATGAAGTTTGGATCATCGTGGCTTTGGCAGGTAACAGGTAGCAAAGGTGCATAAAATTTCTACCCAAAAACGTTTAAGTATAAAGCCTATTTTTTATATTTTCTTCGGGATAATATAAGAAATCACGTCATCCATTGCCAGACACTTGCTATCGTGGTAACCCCCCGCCAGACACCATCAAACTATGGTGAATTGTAAGTAAACTTACGTCATAGTGTAAAAGCTGAATTTTATATGTGTTTCTTGGGTAAACAATACAATTTTAATGAAACGTCGGAATTTTAAGTAAACTATATTTAAAAAAAAAAATCATAAAATTCCAAAACATTATTTATTAGATTTCTTTTTTATTATTTTTTTATTCATAAATAATTTATGGTAAATTCAAATAACTATCTTTACTCGCATCCGATTTCCTTCGCGCTTGTACCTACGGCTGACCTTTAACATTGTCTAGCAAGACGTTAGAACTGTTGAAACTGTCTGGATACTAAGAAAACATTTTTTTTACTCATATTTATGTACATCTGAGAAAGTCTACATTCTTCTGAGAAAGCCACATTCACCTGAGAAATCTCAGTTTCATCGGGAAAAAATGAGTGCTGTCCTTATTTACTACATTGCTTATTAAATCAATTGTTTTTCCTTCCTCGAATCTCTGCAGCTTCTTTTAATTCTAAACACAGATTGTACAAAAATTTTGTATTATTGCGTTAATTTAACAATATTTTTTTAATTTAATTCCTTGTCCTCCTCCACCCTATGTAAACTATACTTCTATATATTTGAAGTAATCTACATATCTGAAGCATACAATAATAATAGCAAAATGCTATTATTATTGTTGTATGCTTCAAATAGAAGACACCCGTGAAATATTGATTCTTCGTAGCAGCCTTATTGGACTCGGTATTGGTTCATTTACCACAATTGAGGGCGGTTGTAGCTTGGAGACTGAAAAATGGACAATTTATAAACAATCTACTTAAATTTTGAGTAGTAACTTCATATCCCTTCCACACATAGAACTCGACAAATTGTCACATTCCATCGCAACAATTGCAATACTAATTATCAATCAAATTCTGTGATACACAGAATATTGGGAACTTGTAATGAATATGGTTGCATGATTGACATTTTCGTCGACAGTCTGGAGAAAGTAAAGTTTACACTTAAAGAGGCAATACTGCTTCGTTACTGACTTCAGCTGTTAATATGTAATGGTGGGTAATATATATTTTTCGTACACATTGCCGCTTTGTACTTTATATTTTTAATTTCTGTACTCATGTTTTGGTGCTATTCCTGGTACTTTTAATAATTTGCTACTTGTAATTTATATTGTTTAATGTATGTTCTTTTTAATTTTATGATATATTTTTTTATGTAAAAGCCTATACGCATTGCTGCTCGTTACCTACTCTACATTTTTAATTTTTATACTCATGATTTGGTGCTATTCCTGAAACTTTTAATGTATGTGCTTTTTGAAATTTATTTTATACTCTTTATGTAAAAGCCTAATGGGCGTAAACAAATAAAAAAAAAAATAAATAAAAAAAAAAAATATCGAAGATTTCAGAAAATCCCAAGATCCTGCGCACCACCTCCGGTAGTTTTGCCATAACGCACAGTGGCACACGAGTTGACAAATATTCATCCCGAGCACAACGAGGGAGGCAACAGGCTACAAACCTGCCCCGGGGCAGGAGGCTGCGGTACACAGTTCCATCACTCGCCGCCGGAGATTTCCCATCAGCGCCGGGGTGGGGGCCAGGGCGGGGGTTGGCTGGGAAATGGAAAAAAAGAAAAACAAAAAGCTGACGTCGTGGCAAATTACTATTCATAACGCCGCTCAAGTGTGTGACATGTAAATTATATCTCCGATCTCTACTCCCGACTGGCTTCCTCGCCCGCGCTCTTCGCAGGGCTGCCGCGGTTCTAAGTAAATTGTTATCATTGCTTATTCTCCAGTTTTTAGACCCTCAGTGTAGGAATGGATTAGGAAATAATTATTAGTCTCAAAATGAAAGAGATAATGTTCTATCTATTTCAACGGTTACAAAACCTATTTCCGTAATTTGATGTTGCACAAAATACCTTATACCTTATAAAATACCTTATAAAATGAGAAAGTACGTAAAAGTAAGTATAAGATAATAAAGATAAAATATGTAAAATACAGAGTAAATATGAAATAACGTAATAATGACAAAAGTAAGTATAAAAACAGAGATAAAAATATTAATTTCAGAGTTAATATACAATAACAAAAGTATTAAGAAGAACACATTATATATTTAATAGTATGAAAAAGTTAACAAACGTGAATTAATTACAAATTACAATTTATGAAATAATGAAGCTAAAGAGTTAGAAACTAAAATGGACTGCCTTGTTTCTCTAAGAAGTATTTATTGAGATGAGATGAGAAGATATAATAAAAACTGAACCAATCTATGGAAATTCAATGTCGAAATGATCAAGCTCTAGCTGAATTCTTTTGCATGTTGACATAAAAACAGGATCTGTTGATGAATGATTTGGTGGTACGTTTTCATTATATTCTTGTATGTTAAGTAATATTGGACTCTCACAAAAATTTTTAAAGCGACTTGAAACATTATAGATGTGATCCTATAGATGACAACAAAAATATTCAAAAAATTAAATGGATTAAATACATTATTTCGGTTTTTATTAGAAAATACAATGCAGTTGACAACTAAAATCTTTAAATTGCTAGAACGAAATTCGTGAAGATACAAAGTATTGTATACTTGGGTCGCAATATAAATGAAAGATGTGATCCTTCTGTTGAAATAAAATGCAGTATTGAGCAATTTTGTGCAAACTTTATCCGTATGAAAAAGATGTTCCGAGTCATGATCTCAACCTTCGATTCCAGGTGCGAGTGGTCAGATGCTGTGTGTTCTCAATATTATGATATTTTATCGAATGACAGCATGGACTCTTACCGAAGAATTGATAAGGCGAGGAAAGAATACTCAAATTAAGCCGAATGGAATTACGAATGAAAATGTTATGGTTCAGATGAATAAAGAAAAATAAGTAATTAAAGGAATCCAGAGAAGTAAAAGAAGAATATCCAAGAAGATCTTATATAATGCAGGGAAAGATTGACGGAAGTTGGGGCCCTGGAAGAAGTAGAACACCATGGCTGAAAAACCTAAGACAGTTTTTCGCCAATATAGTAATGTAAGGTTGGTTAGCTGAAAAGCCCTACAAATAGAATAAGAGACCCAGCAATCCCGGATAGACTGAACACACGTTAATGGTACAAGAAATAGAAGGCGGCCACAACTTTGCGTACTCAGGTAAAAATGCATTAAAGCCCCAACAATCGATGAGATTGCTTAAGAAAATGCCCGAATGTGGATGAGACGAGAATTGTTAGTCAGGACAGAAGAATGAGAGAATTCTCTTTGCCTGTGCCTACGGGAAAATCGTGATAAGTTTTTTTCTTAAATGTTTAACATTATTAATACCCCAAAATATTTTAATATTTCTCATGGTCCCGATAAATAATGAAAATAATTTCCTGATAAATAAAACCATATGAGAAACATTTATGGAAGTGCTTTTATAGGATGGCCCGCGACCTACGATCTGTATGAACTGGTTTAAGTGATCACTCTACACAATGCAATGTTCACCAATTGCATAGTAAGAAAATCCACATATATATACGAGTATTATAGGTTCTCTGTATTCTAAATCAGAAAACCTTTCGTTTATTTAAAGAGACTATGCCAAAGACATCTGTAGTCATTTCTCTTGAACATAAATTTGTAGATGGTAATGATACCTCTGTATTTTAAAATGGAATATTAAAGGGACAAAATGCATTAACTGTGTTTTAAGAACGTACCTACATATAAAAATATCTTTGTCTATATTTATAGTTATGATTTATTTCTGAGCATTATAAAAATCGTAGTAATACAAGTAGAAAAATGGTAAGACAACATTTTTGTACTGTGTAGTGATTATTAAGGTGCTATTTGAGCACGACATTTCTGAGAGAGCCACCCTGGGGTTGCGTATGCACGCCAACCTGACCAAAATGATTTATAATCATATGGTTTATTTGACAGTAGGTATTTTATTGGGTTTTAAAACCAATTATAAAGTAATCTGCGATCACTGCGGAAGATTTAAGTTGCACGGCGCACTTTATTTTTGTATTAAGTTTCTGAGCTCGGCCCATGTCGCGACTAGTTTATTATCTGGAGGTATTATTATTTATTACAGAAAAATACTGGAGGTAATTTGTCATAATGTACACTTACCATCAAGTTGCGTAACCGCAGGGATAGGCAATGAGATATTAATATCACCACACTTTTCTGTCCAGCTATATCACTCGTTCATGTACCTTCTCATGCACGCTAGTCGATTGATAACATTTTTAATAAGACCATCTTCCAATATCTGGCTTATCTAATCACCTATGTTCCTTGCCTGTATTTCTTTTGCCTGTAATACTTAACCTTATATAATTGCATGTACATTTTTAGTCTATTGTAGGTATATAGATGGCGAGCGACCGCAAATTCACTGTATACAGACAACTATCGTGCCATTTTGGTAATTTTCTTGGGCCTCTTTCATATATTAATAGTGGCACTAGAACTCATTGTGTACCACTGGCACACTAAAAATTAAAAATTTAAATTAATTAAAATATAACAAAATAAATAGAATTAAAAATAGACAAAATAAAAAAAAATAGACAAAAAAATTAAAAATGAGTATGTAGGTAGTTAAAAAATAACAATAAACAGTTAAAAACACAATCACAATATTCTTTAGTAATAAATTAATCTATTGTATTGTATTACAGAGTAGAAGTTAATATAATATTTATTGGTAAAATTATCCAATTGCAGGTCGATGGCACTCCAAGAATGTGTTGTGTACACCTATTGGTGTGCGTTAGCGATATTTTTGCGAGAATGCGTTTTTTTGCGATGCGAATGCGAAAGAGAATTTTTTCGAGGACAAAGTTATATGAGTCGTTTCACAACACATTTGACGTCAGTGGCGCGTAGAATCGGTTATGTACACCGCGCGCAGAGCATCCTTGTCTGAAATAAATGTTTAAATTTACATTTATTTCAGAAAATTGCTGCTAATAATTATTAAACCATTTATAAAACTTTCTGAAGTTTCTTGGTCGTTTTCCATTATACCTATTTGTATAATAAAATAAACTATTCGCTTTTAAACAATTTTTTGTTTTATTATATGTAGGTCATCGACAATCATTATTATTATGAAGATGTCAATAATATTATTTCATTTCCTATCAATAATTTAATTAAATAAATCCATGTACTTACTATTTATTATATTGTAAAAATAAAGATTTGTCAGTGGCTGGCTATACAGTGGTATGAGTGAGAAAATGGACCTGTAAATTAATATAATAATGGAGGGTCCGTGTATTTTTAATCTTGGCTGCGTGACCTCAGAAAATAATTCGGTGTTCAAAATGTCTGTGATCTTGTCCGACGTGTTTTGCACAGGTTGCAGTACTTCAACATGTTCGTGTTTCAATAAAAATTGCACATATTTTATATGATTCATGTATACGACTAACATATATAATATAATATTTATTGTATTACGGCTCTCGTTGCATAACCTGCATAGAGACCGGCAAGAAGTAGATGTGACTCTCATGAACATAGTCAGAATTAAACTGTTATTTAAGTTATCTCTAGAACTGCGGTTTTGCTTAAAAATTTACAAAGTAATTGTATTTAAAAATCTAAACTATCACTAGTATTTGAACTCGTTACTTATCTACTACCAGTAGATGCTCTGTCCAACTGAGCCACAATAATATTTTTTATCTTTATTTTTTTAATTTTTTTTTTGTATTTGTAACTTATTTTTAAAAAATAAGCCGTATTTGTTTTTTACATCGTAATTAAATAATACATGTATTTGTTAGCAGAAAGCTACCACAAAGTTTTTTTTTTAATTTTTGAGATTGGTGCAACCTAGCAGATTCTACTCGGAATGCAATCTACTAGGTTGGACCAGAAATACTTTACATTACATTTTTATAACCAAATTGTTGTAACATAACTATTTTAAAAATTCCGTGACATTAAGTAAACTTTTATTATGTGATATTGAGATTTTACAGAACATCCTCCATAGATTGTTAAAGCAAAGTAGGTAAACACTCTTAATGTCACCAAAAATGCAGGGGTATGATAGATTGTTTTATCGAGAGACGTTTTTATAGGGTTAATAACCACTTGAATTTTACTATGATTTTGGCTTAAATATGGTAAAATTTGATGTATTGGATGTTTGAAGGTGAAAAGAGAGGAATAAAATATATAGGAGAGCAGATGGCTAGGATCGAGAATGACCACCGCCTGTAATGTCGAATTAACATTTGGCGTTCGTGTTAGGTTCATGAGAACGCATACTTACGGTTTCAACATCATTTGAAACCAATTACAATGGCTTGACGTTATTGATTAATTGTACGCGGTGGAACAAAGTGATTACTAAAAGCTGTTGACAGGTCAGGGGTCTAAAAGAAGCCTCATATTGCCTTGCATGGAATGAGCGGTGACGCTAGTTGCTAGATGTTCTCGTTTGTTTATGTGACTTCATTATTGTATTACCGGAGCGTTTAGATTCGTCCATAACGAAATAAGAACTTTTAATATGTACGTATAATAATGGTTGTACGATTAAGGAGAGACAAATTAAACAAAACTAACGATTTCTAATTAACTGACGATGAGTAACATAAAGAAAAGAAAATTACAGAATATCGTACACAATGAAACGAATAGATTTGAATAGTGTCTTCAATAGGCACGATGACAGTATTAAAGAATTAAAGAACAAGTGATTTTAGAGAAGAAAATATTTTGAAAGGATTCTAGAAAATGATCCAGTTTTAATATACACGTTGAGATTAATAAGATTTTCAATAAAATATAAGTATAAAATTGAGCAATCCACCACTTTAACTGAAACACCGGTCAGAGCGAATGACGTCACGTCTTTGAACCGTTTCCATAGTCACAATGCATTGCTTACTGAGGCTTGACGTCACGTAGACAGCTGCGGGCATTTTTGCGCGAATTTAAAAATATGTATATGAAAATGCAATTATTTGCGTAAAAACTTAGTTCATTACAATAATAATGTTATTTTCGGTAATCGTAGAGGTGTACCTACAATATAGAATGTTATTTCAAAATCTGTCATCATGCCTATTCTGTATATTTGAACTTTCAACTAATATTTATTCCCTTATAAGGTGATTGGCAGTACTTTTTCAATTACATTCAATGGCTGTAATTTTTTTACTCCTTTTATTACTCCCTTTATATTTACTCGTGGCGTCTGCTTGCTTGACGAAAAAATTTTGGATCGGTTTTTAACCCTTTTCCCGTGATCTAATCGAACTGAAACTTTGCAAGCTGACTCGGGGTGAAGATCAAGAAGGTCTATAAAATTTTAGTTAAAAAAAAAAAAAATTATTGTTATATTTTTGGATTTTTAGAAAATTTAATTGATTTTTTTAAAATTGGAAACCATACAAATGTTTACTACCAACAGCGGCCTGACGACGTCACGGAATATTTAAAATTTGAATTACTCCGTCGGTATATGTAATAGGTACTTCACTACGAATTTCGAAAACTTATGACAATTGGTTCACAGATGACAGCAAAATTCACAAATATATCAAAATCTTGATTAAATTGACTGACAAATGTTTTTAGAATTTAATCTTCAAAGCGTCATATCAAAGCTCAAAACATCTGACATTTTAGAAATACATTAAATTCCTGTAAGTTTAGTGTTATGTTATATGTTTTCATTCGTCTTTAATTGTCGTTATATTTTACAAAAGAAAGGAAGTATAGTAAAAACTTGATTTTTATTTTGAAATTGAATAACTCTTTGGTTATCGCATGCACCGTTATCGTTGAATTTTTACCGATTCATCTGTGCTGGTGTTTAGTGTAATTGCGCGAATTTGTGGCATCCCTGCGCTCTCCGCCCCCACTCGCCGCCCGATTCATGACACTGCATAATAATATATTGTAATTCCGCCTTACCATTAAAATGGGCCTCCATTTCTCATCACCCGCCCCAAGACGGATGCTTTTCTGAGGGCGAAGAGGCAAACGAAATCGGATGTCTCGCGCTGGGTATTTTAATTTCTGTAAGTGTGCTAATATAACGGATACCTTTCATGTTTCTGTACGAAATATTCAAGAAATATATTAATTTTCTAATAAATATACGTGTAGTCTAAATTGTAAGTATTTTTACTCCTTTTCTTTTAACTCTGCGGTTTGTTGCTTGACGAAAAAATTTTGGATCGATTTTTAACCCTTTTCCCGTAATCCAATCGAGATGAAACTTTGCAGGCAGACTCGTGGCGACAATAAAAATTATCTAACAAATTTTTGTTTAAAAAATTAATAATTACAGTATAATTTCGGATTTTTAGAAATTTCAATGGTTTTCTTCAAATTGGAATCAACACAAATGAGTAATGACCCCGACGCGTGCAGTAGGCACGATACCTGATTCAATGAGAAAGGGAGTATAATAAAAACTTGTTTTTATGGGTTAGTTTTTATAAATTTCAAAACATTTTTTTATTGCAGAATTTCCTGAATGAAATTGTGATATAAATGTTTAGATTTCTTTATATAGTAAAAAGTAATAACAATTATAAGTAGTAAATATGTTTACAATATTTATATTAGTATATTCTAGGTAGATAATATATGGTTTGAAAGGAGTAAGAAAATAAAAATAATTTACGGACGTATTCTAATGTAGGTACATGTTAAAAATCGGATCAGTAGATATCATAATATCATATATAGATTAACAAGTAGGTATATTGCGTCCAACGCTAGTCAAAAAATATAGTGTACTTGTCTCATTTTATAATGACTACAACTATATATATATATATAATGTTTACTAAAAATTACAATTATTCAACCGAAGACGGCGATAGCGTAGTTGCGTAAAATAAATAATTTAAATAACATATAAATACAACATTATAAAAATTTGGTAAATGCATGTTTTTTCTTGGATGGAATCGGTGAAAGTTGCGTTGTGTAAAATCATCACTTAAGCCAGCCAAGGCATGTTGTAAGCAGGGATGATATGGAGCTCCGTAACCGTAACCGAAATTATCGGATATCCGAAATAAAAAAATATCCGTAACGGTAAACGAAACCGATATAAAAGTTTCGGAAAGTTTCGGATAAAGGCGGAGTCTAAATCTAGATGACAGTTACGACAGATTTTTGTTTGTTTTGCCCAGCCGAGCCGTCATTTGTCAGTTGTCACACAAGCCGCGCGTGTCTCTTGCAATAATATAATAATTTAAAAAATAAAATTTACCTGTTTTTGTTATTATATACTTAGATTACAGTAAAAGTGTACCAAGGTTTTATTACAATTTTAGATTTTACTCTTTGTCATTAATACTCAAGCAATGCTTATGAAGACTGATTTGTTGTAAATTACTGTATTATTGCAAATTGTAATAAATCCTATAAAAATATTGAATAATATTAATAGAAGTTACTAATATTATTTTTGTTTATTATAATTTTGTTTTTGTTATTTTTAAGTACATAACTTCATAAGTACCTACATAGCACTTAAAGTGGCTGTAATAATAGTTATTTATTTGACTGATTGTAAAAACAAATGATAATATAGACTAGAAATAAAAGTCAAATCTTGCTATTTGTACTTTACTTTTATAATTTTAAAATTCTAATATCCGTAACCGAAATTATCCGAAACTAGCGAATAATCCGAAATAATTCGTATCCGAAACCGGTATAATATTATTCCTATATCCATATCCGTATCCAGATTCAAGATTTCATATCCATAACATCCCTGGTTGTAAGCCCTGTGGATGCCCAATAAAAACGTCCGTACATTTTTTTCCAATAAATAGCTTCTGTGAGACATTTAAATATGTTTTCATTTACTTTTTGCAACCCAATATAGACAAGCATATCTAGAATAACATAAAGGTAAAAATACTTTTCTTTGTATTTTTACCCATATTTTATCTGCAGTTAACTAGTGTAGCAATCAAGTTTATGAGTTTGTTTACAAGTGCCTGTAGTTGTTGCCTCAACTTTCTAACAACAGTAGTTATGTGCACGTAAATCCTGTCTATAAAAAAGAGAGTTAAATAAAACATTATTACTTATTTATTAAAAATAATAATTATATTATTTGGATACTAAAATAGTTTATGAATTTACCCTTCTCAATTCAACACGTCCTTTAATTAAATTAACATTAATTTACAAGTAATTTTAATTGGTCTTTAATATCTTTAAAACGTCGAGGTATTAACGAATTTTCTCTAACTTCTCCTAATATTCAAAAACAGACTTTCCATGGAGTACAGAAAACTGTTTGATAACCCTGAAAAAGAAACATCAATGAAGCCCTACAAAACATTGACGAATCTTTCACATTAGTTGTCACTAAAGAATTCTCTAAAATCCAATCAGATGAAGGAAAACTGTGATAAAGCCGATTGATAGTCATAAAGAAACATAGACTAGAATACTTACATTGAGGTCGCTAAATTCATAAGAATTGAGAATCACTTATTCAATATTAATTCCTCAAAACTTCTTTTCATACACGGCATATTGAAATCGAAGGGTTCTTAAAGTAAAATGGAAATAGGAGTACATCAAATTAGACGAGAGAGTAATAAATGAGCCTTAAAGGTTTCGAACTGAATGCCGTTTTGAAGATTTATCCAAAATGTTAAAATCTATTGATGTTTTCTATTTGGATTACATTTACATGCTTTGAAAGATAAGCATATTATAGCCATCGAGAGTGGGAGCAAAATCATAGCAGGAAAATACCTCGCTCGTCATCCAAGTTATCTACACAATTTGTAGAAATATTTAATACAGATTAAGGTGTTCCAAATATTATACACATAATAAGATATTGTTATATATATTTTCATATCATGTAAACAGTCAAACTGACTTAAATTTATCAATTGACAAGAGGAAAACAACCATTAAATGTTAGTTAAAAAACTAGATACTCGAACATTTACGTAAATACTTATTCCCTTAAAAAAAATTGTACTCCCCTAATATAATGGAATGAGATGAGTAGAATAGTATAACGACATAGTATTGTAGCAACATAATGTCACGTGATCTTTAATTAATTAATATTTGATTATATTATCGGTCATATCCTAAGCCTATCACTGAAAAAAGGTTTTTGTCGAGAATCTTGTTTTTGTCTCACAGTGGTAATGACAAATCCGAGTCCTTACAATTGTCTCATTGGTATTCTGGATTGAATTTCAATCATTCGGCAGATGAAGGGCTATGGAGGCTGCGGATCGGGGCGGCAGGGGTCGAAGGAGGCCCGCCCCCTGAGGTTAAGGCGAACCTAATTATTTTCTACCTTTTATTTAATCTACAATATAAATGTATCACTTCGCATTGCGATGTTCAACTTTCGGTGGTTGAAAATTAATTATTTTACAAAGTTATTTAGTATGATGCTGTTTCCTCACGAGGGTAGGCAGAGGGGCTATACGTCTTCGCATATAAGCTCGACAATTGGGGCTTCTAACATGACCATCTTATAATTATCTGATTAACTTGATAATGACAGGTTTGCCGAGATCGACATGCCTAAATTTCCTAAGTTACCATTTTTAAATTCTATTCACTGTGCTAAGATCACTTTTACATGATTTCCCAATTTGTTCATTCATTACTCTATCATAAATGGATTTGTCACATACATGTGTGTATGAGTGTGATCTCATCCTCTGCATTCAGTTTTTTTTGTTCTTCTTCTGCTAGCTCCAGGCTTCACTTCCATATCAGTATTGATACCACATTTCATGACATGTTTTTATTATAAATTATTGTATTCAAAGCACCGTTCAACTTATTCCCTCCAGTCACCATCCTCTCCATATTCATCTCAGCCTTCCCAATCTTATCGAACATATACACAAATCGAATAAATGCACAAACTCGTTTACTTGTTCCAAATATTCATTATCTACCTATTAGTATCTCACCTACATTACTCTTTTTCAAATACCCTTACTTTTGATTTGTTAATGTTCATAATTAGAATATTTTTCTTTATATACATCGTACCTCCAAACTCTACATGTCTTGTTCGCTATTTGACATTGATAATGCATCGTCTGTATACGGTAAATAGCATATAACCGAATCGCTCATTATATTATTCATATATTCCAGTTCTTTCGCACAATGATTTAAATACGATTTGACCAATCATGGAAAAATTACGAAACCCTGTTTGACATCTTTTGTAATATAAAACTATGGTGTGAATGATCCATTGATTCTTATACTCGAGTACTTTCATCGTGTAGAAATGCAATTACATATACAGGTTTACTATGCACTTAATAACCAGTGACTTACCGCAATTTTTCTTCAATGCCGTAGACCGGAAGTAGCTGGATCCAATATTATGCTCCATCATCCGCAATATTCAGCCGGGGGATCTACCATTACGACCATTGAGAGCAAAATAATAAAGAAGAATGAAGAAGAGTTAAGGTTGTTATTACGGTCGATAGACATATTGAACTGTAACTGGTTGCGGATATTTTATACGAACCGTGTATTTTTCCGAGAAACGATTCTCAAAGTTTCGTTGAATTCTTATTCAACGTCATCAGGAGGACTACCTTTTCCCGCAAACATCCTAATTTACATAGAGATTACAGTTACAAACTATCAAGTATTTGGCGCCCTGTTCTTACGACATTGATTCAACTCTTGATAGACGTCGCAGTAAAGTCCGCCGACGTACCTTGTACCTACATATTGCACACTGGCGACCTATATTGTAGAAGAAGTGAACACTCCTTCGTTGAATAAGAATTCAACGAAACATCGAGAATCATTTCTCGGAAAAACACACGGTTCGTATAAAATATCCGCAACTAGTTACAGTTAAAGAATGAAGAAGCCCTGCTGATTGACGATTACAAAATAATGTCTTTTAGCTTTAAAATTTCTAGAATAATATCTAAACACTAACATAAAAAGAAACAGTAAATATTGCGATCATCTTGAAACGGGATTTGTGTGATTATTACTTTACTGACATGGTTAAAGTATCTAAGAACTACCAGTAAGTTAGTCAATTTTTATCAGATTTGAACGAATTGTTCCGCGAAAATAAACGACATCCAAATCAGTAGTAAATTAAGTGAATGGCAGAGATATTGAAGTGTTTTTGTACTAGAGAAATAACGCCATGATGAATTATTAATATTGTCACAGTTCAGTGAAGGTGTCAAACATTGAATAAATTTTACCAGCGGAGTTGGCCAGCACCATCCGGGACAATGTGTACGCACGCTTTTCCCGCGCTTCCACATATCGCCCGATTTATCAACACAGATCAAGCCTGGCGCGGAGTCGGGCTTACTTGACAAAGGAAATTCTGGAAATCACGTTCGGAATAATTGAACCTCACCCTCGACACTCTTTAGACCGCGCCATTACAATAATTTCATTCTGATCCGTGAATTATTTTTATTATTATAAACAACTTTGACGCGTGCTGTACCAGGCCTTCGCCCCTTCGCGCGGCGGAACGGCGATACCCGACGATACGCCCCGCCATTAGCGCGAGCGAGACGGCGCGCGGGGGAGGCGCGGTCTCTGCGAGACGCCGTTATTAATCATAATTTGAAAAGCGAAAAGCGAGATGGATTTTGGTTTGGTATTCGCGTGTGCCCCGGAATACTAAGTAGCCGGATTGCTCTCAGAATCTTTTCTTGACTAAGAGAAAGAATCTTGTTATAAGCGATGTTTCCATTTTTTGAGGGAGGTTTCGCATTGCGTCTAACTGGAACAGTAAATAAGATCCAGGGCTTGCGGGACGTAATGCTCCCTGGATATCTGCGGGATTGCTCTGCCTTTATCTGCAAAACATCTTTTTACATGGAAATCGGCCAGGATATTTTTCTTCATCATTCCGATAGATTGTTTTGATATATTCATATATTCACAAGTAACAACTGTTTTAGTATTTGTAAGATACAATATGGCACTTTCCCTTACACTGCAAAAACCAATGTAAATTTAATGATTGTGATTCGTTCGGATCGGAAATCGCTTAATAATATGGCGTTCTCAACTACCATTGTATAGTTTATTCTTGGTAGCTTTTAATTGTTGCTAAAAAAATATTTTCTAGTTTCTGTTTTACTGTTTTACATCTTTTTTGTACTTCTGGTTCGAATTCAATAAAATAGTAAAAAGTTGAAGCGACTTACTGTCAATTTCGGGAAATTTTGTTTTTTACTAATTCGATTTCAACCACACTTGTTCGATTTCAATCAATATCTGGGTGTGCGGTATTGTTGCATGCTCCGATCCAGTGTTAGCAGCCATTACTAAATTTTTCATCGTATTTTTAGTCAGCCATTGTCTTATTATCATATCCATTGCCCGCTGACATGAAAAAAGAGCTAATTGGTCGCCTAGTAGAAGAAGATAACCGATAAACATTTGTGAAGAAGTTGTTCTACAAAGTCAGGCGTAACGTTAAGTCTGCAACGATTAAACCAGATCAATCAAACTGCCTCCCGGCTAAAACTATGATGAAATCGCCAACATATCAGACGTCCTGAGATTTAATGAAATAAAACAAGATTTAAAATCGCTTTTTATGAAACTGTATGTGTCTTTTCCTCTCGTTCTGGGCATTGTTCAGATCAAAAAGTAGTGAAGACGGGCATTCGAACTTGGTCAATCAAACATCGATTATCCTCTCGTTTTTCTTCCTTTCACATTCTTAGTGATCTTACTGGGTAATGCCCAAATATACATATTACGCATACACTTAATCTCTTTTTAAAATACATTTACACTAATAAATTATTATTATCTGACGTATTATTTTTACAAATAAAAACAATGACCATCATTCGCTATATGTATAGTTAATTTTTCTACAAAATCAGAGTTTAAAATAATCCAATAATAAAATAAAGAAGAGGGTTGACCATTTGCAAATACTTGGAATATAAGATTACCGCAGAAATATATTGGCGAGGGATCTGGAAGTAATTGTGGTGGGAAATGATGGGGAGATATCACACCTCACCTCACACCTTCCATCTTCTACATAACAACTTCGCACGCATTTACTTTCATAACTTTAATATTATATAAACATAGCTATGAACATGAACAAGCAATGTGTTGCTTAGTTGTGAATTTACGTGAACAAAAAATATTTCATCCTATTAAATCATGACATATAAATACAAAAAAATGTATTTCCATTTTTTTGTAACAAAAATATAAAATTTCATAAAAGTTAAGCAGATAGCTTGAATTAATGTTTTTTTGGAGTAATAATTGTTAATTAGAACAATGGAAATCAATAAATCATATAAGAATGTTCTTAGGTTTTCAAGGCCGCTCAGAAATTTCTGGTTTGTGTATTATGCCGTGTTTTACGATCTTTCTGACCGAAGTTTCGGATCTCATTGCAGGGTCCGTCATCAGGGCTGATGTGTTGTTGTGAGTGTTGGTGTTGTGGTTAAGTATTCTCTTGCAATACCGTGTCGAAAGCAGCAGGAATAAAATATATGACATTTTTTAAATTGATTCCCATTGTACAAAATTAAATATATGACAACTATCATAGGAACAGTAGAACGGGTGCGAAGCATGGACAATGACAGCAAGATCTGCGGAGATGCTGGACATATTTGAAAGAAGAGTGCTACGCGAAATCCTGGAATCCGTAAATTTTGGTGATACTTGGAGAATAAGGTACAACGACGAGCTATGTATCATTTTTAAGGCTCCCAATTAGGGGCTCGACTGAGTAGGCTGAGATATCGAGGGACATCCGGGTAGATGAAAAAGTGTCTGCAGACCTAGGCTGCGATGGGAAGACGAGGTCTGAAGGGATGCGAACCAAATACCGCGGGTAACCGACTGGAGGACCACAGCGGGAGACAGGAGGAGGTGGAGGCGAGGACTGATGGAGGCCAAGACTTGATATGAGCTGTAGAGCCATTGAAGAAGGAAATATGTGACTTATTAATCAATACTCGTACTACAAAAATTAAACGAGATTTTTTCGTTTTTTTATTTTTTTTTTTTCCAAATGGACGATACTTTTTGGTGTCTAGGCCATTATCAACTGATGATCAGTCGATCATCCCCTTATTTGGAAAAAAAATTGAACAAAAAAAAATGTATTTCATTTTTATAGACTGACAATGGAGTTATGTATAATGAATACCGTCTCAATCAATCAATAGAAAAATTAAAAAATTCATGACTCATATTTTGATATACATATAATGTACCCGAAATTAGGAATAAGTATAAATGTATAACACTCAATTATAAAGCGGTTTTACGGCAAAATTTCACCTCTTCGGCGATTAACTTTGCCAAAGAAATAGAAAATATATTTTTTTGTATATGTTGGGCACTTAATATGTAACAATTTCTTTCAGACATTTTTTCGGAAAGTTTAAACTTATGTACAATTTGTTACTTATTTATGATTACTACGCTACCGGTTTCGATACGTCCGTGTCATTAATGAGCGTTATTTAAACTAAACTAAAATGTGCAAGTACTGTACTAGGAGTTTTTTGGTGGTGGGGGTGAATTAGCGTGGTGGGAGGAGCGAGGAAGGGAACATCGTTAATAATGGTGACTTACATGGGGCTATTATTTTATTGACAATATTGATATTTGGGTTTGATTTTTTGTTAATTTCTAAGGTTTCTAGAGTAGAAAATTTGAAAAATTTGTTAACATTTGCGTGTTTAAGGGTAGATTTTTTTTTTTTGAAAGTGTGTATACCTTTAAATACACTAATGTTAACAAATTTTTCAAATTGTCTGCTCTAGAAACCTTAAAAATTAACAAAAAAATAAATTCAAATATCAATATTGTCAACAAAAAATAGCCCCGTGTAAGTCACCATTATTAACGATGTTCCCTCCCTCGCCCCTCCCACTACGCTAATTCACCACCACCACCTAAAAACTCCTAATACAGTACTTGCACATTTTAGTTTAGTTTAAATAACGCT
Organism: Agrypnia vestita; assembly: GCA_016648135.1. Classification (NCBI taxonomy): domain Eukaryota; kingdom Metazoa; phylum Arthropoda; class Insecta; order Trichoptera; family Phryganeidae; genus Agrypnia; species Agrypnia vestita. The sequence continues at coordinate 77,700 of JADDOH010001918.1, forward strand.
CGTTAATAACACGGACGACGTCGGACGTTTCGAAACCGGTAACGTAGTAATCATAAATAAGTAACAAATTGTACATAAGTTAAAACTCTCCAAAAAAATATATAATTCAAAACATTAATATTAAACATCTCAGATTGATATAAATATCAATGATACTTTGTTATTTCAAGGAAACGATGATTATCATATTTTGTATCCGGTGTGGGCCACATAGTTTTTTTTATTGCACGATTTTAAAACTTTCAGAAAATATTTGAATTCCGCGAATAGTTCGTTACAATATTGCCACTGCTCTGTGAAAGAGTTCAAGGATTAGAATATCCATCTGCGACGCACCGTGTAGTTACAACTTTTACACATCCTGCCTGCCAATGTTAATCAATTCATATAACTCGTTATGCTTATACAGTAAGAACGGTTAAATTGGATTGAACAATATCTTAAGATTTATTTCTTTGTATACACAATCACTATTAATTTGTAAATAATTTGTATGAACCTAAATATGACCTTAGCTTCCTCTGAAGGAAGAACTTCGCTCGCTCCTGGACCAATCAGACTTGCCCAGCTGATAAAAGTTTGCTACCTACCAGAAGCCGAGCCCAATTACTGAAGCGAATTACATCATAAAAACACCCAGGCCTGAGTAAATTAGATACAATAATTGTGTACTCACTAAGCATCGAACCCGGAATCCTTGGTTTGAGAAGCCTGTGTCATAGTAGCTCAGTTTTTCAACACAATTATTTGCTTTGTAAATTTTTGTGCATAAACACCTGAAGACAATTATACTTATTTCTTTCAGTTATTTGCCTTATCCCGAATCCAATATTAAAACTTTTCCTATTATATTATATTCGAGCAGTGGCCCATGTTGGCATATTTTTATATTTATTTATTTAATTAATAATATATATAATATTTTTTTTACAATAATACATAGACAATGTTTACAAATCAATATTTTTTGTGTGAATATACCTCACCAAAAATAATTATGATTCTTGTGTTTGGTGAGGGATAACCACTTACAATCATAGGTATAGGTAGTGTAATCTAATTAGAAAGAAAGAAAAGAAAATCTAACATATAAGTGTGAATTAATGTTGATATATCTATATAATCAACTTTAAAAAAATCATGAAATTCTATCACAAATTCAATAAAAAAACGCAAAATATTTCTAAATTATATGGATATATTTATTTTTGTGATAGGTACACATTTTTTGGCTATCACACAAGAAAGTATAATTAAATAATAATATATATATATATATTTTTTTTATCTTTAAATAAACTAAATGTTTGTTTCACACCATTTTATTGAGTTTAACCAACTAGTTACGACTCACAGGTGAACCTTCATCAGGATTGAATATTATCTGTGCTAAACAAAGAATTATTTAATTTAAAGATAATAATAATTATAAACTAATAAATCGGTGATAATTTGAAAAAAGATAGAAATACAAGTTGGCGCTTATTATTATACAGATTCCAAAAGAAAGGTGTATTGAAATTTTTTAAAACAAATTAATGTTTAAAATAAAAATTTTAATGTGTAGGTAACTACATTCGAGTTGTTAATATTTTAGTACGTTATGAAGATTTTCAGCTAGATTATAAATAATATTATTTGATTTTTATTTAATGTTCCTTATCTGATTTAATTAGTTATTTTTTATAAATTCCATTCCGATGATTAATTAATCAAAAGATTCAAATTCTGAGCGCTTTTGGGCGAGTTACTGCCCCTAAAATACCGTTATTTATTGTATCACCGTAGTCACTGGATCAAGAGGACTTTTAATAAAAAACGTAGAAAAACAAGGAGTGCATCCCGGACATAAATCATGTACAGGAGCTCAGTGACAGTACAGCGGGGCAGAGCCTACTCTCCAACCCTCGGCGAGGGTGGCGCTCCGAGGGTCGCAAACAGCTTCCGAGCCTCCCGCATAGATGGCAGTATTCTCAAGGAATAACTACTCCGTAACAGCTGCGACTTACATAGAAAAATTTTGTCCGGAAGGAAAATTTTCTTATTTTCTTATTTTACTGCGCAACTTAAATATGCTGACAGCAATAATATATTTATTTTGTTATACAGGGTGTACCAGAGACAGCAGCAGAGACTTGGCAGGTAGATTCCTGACTATGTTGTGAGTCTAAAATGTTCAAGCAACCATGGCCTAATATCAATAGTTATGGAGATATGCAATATCGAAGTTTGCTTTTTTTTCTTCAATATTTCTTACTTATTTTTTGAAAAAAGTTGAACTATCATTGCAGTATCTTATGTCGATTATGAAAAATTCATTCGCTTCAATACAAGTCGAATAAAATGATAAAAACCTTGTAAAAATTAAAAAAAAGTCATTTTTTACAAGGCTTTTATCATCTTATTTAAGTTGATAAGATATAAGTTACAGTAATGATAGTTCAACGTTTTACAAAATATAAGTCAGAATATTCAAAAAATAAAATGCAAATCTCCATAACTATTGATAATAGGTCATAATAGCTTGAACCTTTTCGACTCATAATCAAGGCAGGAATATAGTCCTGTGAGGTTATTAATGTTTTACAAATAACCCTGTACAAATAGTGGAGTGGAATATAATAAATTTCATTTTATTCAGAAGACTATGTAAAAAAATGTTTATTTATTGATAATATTTTTTACTTCCGTGTAGTTTTTGGTTGCCACATTAGGTATAAACTTGACCTCACTAGACTAACAAAGAGATAATACATATTATATTTACACAATAATATATTCCACAGGCATACCGAGTGTAACAGCAGTAGGTGTAGAGTTGTATGTTAGCCATTTGCGTTGATCAGCTGCCAAATCCCCAGACATCATCGTTATCCGATCTCATCAGTTTTCTTTTCTATATTTATTCAGACAAAAGATCCGCGAAGGGTGGATCCGCGTAACGCGGGAGGAGTGTCGGGCGGGAGTCTAATAGAAGGGAAAGCTTAATGAGTGCCCTAAAAAGATCAGTATTTCGAGTAGAAAAATGGAAAACCAAACCCCCAAAATTCTTATACGCGCAAAATAACCATTATGTTCGATTAAATTTACTAATTTAAGGACGGTTAGTAAATTTTAACTACATTTGCAAAATTTTAGTAGGTAGTTGAAGATGATTGTAATGAAAATTAATTTACAAATTTTAATTGAAAAAATAATTTCATTTTTGCTTTGGAGCACGCACACTACTTATAATTATTTTTATTAATATTTATTATTATTTTTCATTAATATTTTCGGAAAGCACAGTTCAAACCATCTACAGGTGTACATTATAATTATTAACCTGGAATTTTAGGTAAAAAGTTCTGATTTATACCTAAGAGTGAAAATAACCCGATATTGCGTGTGTAGTACGAGGTTAAAATAAAAATTATATCTTAAACTAAAACTTTTACACCACAAAGTAACTGACAAATCTAATATAATGAAATCGCAATATTTCATGGGGTTAATAATACGTAACAATTTTCAATTTTAAAAATGTGATGCAATAAATCATTTTTATTTTCTTTTCTTTTAAAATTATTGGTTTTATATATTGACTTCCCCCTTCTCTCAGGGTGACATACACTACAAATCTCTTCACCAAAACTAATTTCAGAAATAATGTATTTAATACTTTTATAAAAAATGTATTTTCATCATACTTTATTTCAAATTTAGTAATTAAAATATCCCAAATTCCAAACAACCAGCATTTTATACTAACAATAAGCTTGAGAATTAAATATTAAGAAAATCGTAAAAAAAATAACTTGTAAAATATGTATAGAATTAATGAGCATTAAAAATGTTAAAATATAAATAAATAAAGTAATTTTTCTAATTATCTTTTGGAAACAAACTTTAAGAAGTTTTCCATTTAGATACAACAAAAAAATTCAATAAATTAGAAATAATAGCAAGTTAAATATTATAAAAAATCAAATTCTTTTTGCTAATAGTTACCTTTTAATTTGTTTTCACATTAGTTCAATAAGTTATTCATCTCCCATATATTCTTAATTTTTTATTAATACGTTGTATCCTGATGAAGGGAACATTGGCCCCGAAATATGTTGATAATTCAATAAATAGTGGTTTTATATAAATTGTTTATTTTTATTGATATAGGTAGTTATTAAATAATTATTTATTTCGTAATTTGTATTCCAATATATCTTCTGCAAACAAATTATTTAATTAAATCATCTTTGCAATTTATTCTAAAAAAATTTTTTATTAAATACATTTGGACAAAGGATTCCAACTTTTTTCCCGTGAGACATATTTAACGCAACATGCAAGTGCAAAAAAATGCAATGTGCAAAAAATGCAAATAGCAATTTAAGGTGCAATGCAAAAAACAAAACATATTTCCTGCACTTTATGTGGGTGCCATGAGTAAAATTGAAAAATCATTAATTTTTTTTGAAAATCCTAATCACCCTGTTTATTCGATTTTTGATTGTTTAATAAATTTCTTCTTCTACGACAATAGCAGTCTCGATCCTGTTAGCTTGTGCATGAAGGAGTTGTTACGGGGCTCATATGCTCTCGTTTTATGTCTTGCCAACTCCAGCCTCCTTACAGTCACTTTCCTTAGGTTAAAATTTATTTTTATAAGTAAAAATTTAAGCTCTTATAAGTAAGCATATGATTATTTTGTATTGTAGTATATAATATTTTGATAGCCAAAACATTAATTTAATCATAAAATATAATATGTTTTACTAAAACTGTAAGCAAACCTAAGCACATAAGAAATTTATCAAGATAAAATTATTCAATCTGATTATTTAAAAAAAGTAACCCATTAAAACCAAGTTTTTACAATACTCCGTTTCTCATTTTCGGGTTTCGTGTCTACCATATGCGTCGAAATCTCCATACAACTTGTATGAAAAAAACATTAAAAATTTGAAAAATCCAAAATTATACTATAAATTTTTTTTTTTCAACGAAAATTTGATAGATGTTCTTCATCGTCGCCACAAGTCTGCTTGCAAAGTTTCAGCTCGATTGGATCACGGAAAAAGGGTTGAAAATCGATCCAAAGTTTTTTCGTCAAGCAAACAGACGCCACGAGTTAAAAGAAAGGAAGTAAAAAAAATGTTTTATCTAAGAGAAAAATCCCAAATCCTAAAGATAATTTACACAATCTTTTCATGGACTTAACTTTGGTTCACCGAATCGTGTAATTTCTTCATAAAAATTGTAAATTTTGCTTAAATAGAAAGTTTATATTTCATAATTTATATGTTTATTTTAGTTCTTAGATGAATGGTTAAAAATAAAAATAAATACCGTGTCGTTTTTATTTTTATTAGTATTGATAATTATTGCGAAAGTTTTGTTATAATTTTTCTAAATAAGTCCTCGAAAATGCAAAGATATTACTCAGCCTCTTTACGCTCTTATTTTATTTATTCCGAGCCCAATTATGGTAACTAAACTTCTGACGGAAATGCCGAGAGATGTTAAGAAGATTACTCTTGTATCTTTGTCATATTTCTGGTAACATCTCTGTTACGTTAAAACCCTTCTGCGGTGGAACAGCCCTCGAGCCTCTCCGGCGACCGAGCAGCCCTCAACGCGCGCCCTTTGTCACAATAATCACTCCACGCTCATCTGTCCCGGGCCGGAATCACTCGGGAAGGGTACACCGCATTCTAGGTTCGCATCTGGGAACTTAAAATCAACTACGAGGCTTTTTGATAAATCGCACTGCTATATTACAGAACTATTACTGATGCCATTAAAATACTTCCGTATCTTAAGAATCGCTTTGATGAGGCAAATTTTTAAAATACTGGATGTGGAATCAAATCATTGAAATGACATTTAACTCGTCTGTTAATGTGGGCTATTCTCCAGTACGTACCTAACACAAAATTAAAGCACTGATTTTAGATGACCGCCAAAGTCGAGAATATCTCCGAAACGGAATTAAGTAAATATCTCTTCAAAATACTGCACACAAGCTTACACATGTAGTTTTAGCATTTTAGACTCATAATACAGTACATTAAATACATTTGCTCACATGTTAATCACTCTAAACACCATGAGAAAATGATTAAAGATATTTATTTATCCCTTTTATATTATAGATCATGTAGACAAAATAATAAATTCCCCTATGGGGTCTTTTTATACAGTTTGTGCCTATTTATGCATGCATAAACCAGCATATATAAAAAAACGACAGCATATTGCCGACATACAATATATTACAAAATTCCCTTCCAAAAATTTTATAAATCTAATCCATTTTATATATTTATCTTATAAACATCTATAATATTTCATACATTTTTCAGTAAAATACGTGGAAACATGAAACTATCAGGTGAAAACGGGTTGTAAAGCTAGTAAAATTACCAGATTTAGCTTTGAGGATTATGGTACATAAATACGGTGAGGCGTAATAGAGAAATTTGTAAAATGGAAAAATGTAAAGCTAGTACCTACTTTTATAACTACTTTAAAAGTTATATTATTGATTTCATAATTTATTTGTTTCATATTAAATTTTACAATGGTTTGATTTTTTAATATCGGCCTCACTGGGAAACGCCCATGCAGAGGCAAATATTTATGATATTTATTTTTGATGGATTTTTGTATTTAGATTGTATTATTCACGATAATCATTAAATTGGGTGAAATCAATAAACTAAGTTACCTCTACATGAGTTTATAATTTTATGTACGAACTCTTGGTTCGCGTCTCTGCTAAGCCCTATTATATATTTAAAGTATATTTTTGGCGGTCCACGAGAGACGCCCGTAGCAAAATGCATTGCCGGTTCTGGTTTGCTGGCCCGGGGTTCAAGCCCCATCTCCGGCCGTTTAATTTAGTTTTTTTTAGCCGTGAATTCGAACGAAATAACGGACGTTACACGAAGTTACGAGGACAGGCAGACAGACAACGAAATTATTATGTTTGATATTTTGATACTTCACCTGTCTATGAGAGATTCTGTTAATCTCGAAACTGTCGTAGTAATTTATAAAATAATAATGAAAATTAAATTTATAATTTAAGTCTCCTAGAGGTAACATGATGTTCAATACTTTAAGAAGGCTTACATTTTATAAGATCAAGCAAAACGATAAAAATTTCATTATTTTTACAGAAAAATTAGATACGTTTATATTTATTATATTCCATATTCCACGTAATCGTTGGCTTGTAAAAAAAATAATATTTCCAACAAAGTCCTCACGTGAGCCGCGCGGGATCCAGCGAAGGAAAAACATGTTCCAGGCGTTAATAAAAATAAAATTCTTCACTGCTAAATTCTAGAGAGTTTACATTGCGTGCATACAGAATATATACTCTAATATATACAGAATATGTCTGCATACTTTTTATTTCTTTATAAATAACAAACACCGAATTCTCATCAAGTGGAATACGTCTAGACAATCATTCCGCTATAAATACATTTCAATTGTAAAAGTAAATTATTGAGCTGTTTTATTTCATGTTAGCACAATCGATAGCAAATTTTGAAACCAATATTTTCTATTATATTTGTAAATGTATCCAATAATTACCATTTTTTTAATTTATTATTCATTAAAATTTATTAAAAATACATTTTTTTTACAATTAAGATAGAGACAGTTGCTGATAATGGATATTTCTTTTCAACATTTCAACGGCTCCTACGTATAATATCGTAACCCACAAATCGACGATTTTTAGTTTTATATGTATTTCATATGTATTTAATTATATCTTTAATTCCACGAAAGAAAAAAAAATATTTTGCAATAAATAACATTTTTTTATTATATTTTTTTTCGTATGGTCATACAGGGCTAGCAAACTTTCTAGCCAGTTTAAATATTACAACAATTTGAAAAACTCATTTAATATTTGAATCAAGACAAAAAAATAAATTTAAAAACTTTGGAACATTATAACATGTTGATGAAAGATGTTACAAACATTCTAGATTATCCTTCCTTTTAATACACAGATAAAACCTAATTTTTAATTTTTAAGTAATTTTTATTTTATTAAAATTATTTTAATTCTCACACTATCCATATTAGACATTTAATTTACCCGAAAGCGTCCGGTAAATAAATAATATAAAATAAATTGAAGGGCATTTAGAGTTTCAAATATTTATTTGTCTCAATTTTATATTTTTGTACGCTTAAGAGACCGTGAAATGTATTTTAAAATGACGGTGTCTCGGAGAAATATTAGTTTGCCAAGGCTTAGCAAATAGCCGCATTGTGGCGGGAGGCAACAGGTCCTGTTTGCTTGGAAAATTAAAAAAGCTTTCGGATGTAACGCGACATTTGCATTTACCGACACGGTGAGCTTTTAGAAGATAAAAACATTTGATATTCTAAAGAGCTCATTAACTTTACTTAATCACTTGCATATTCACCTTACCTGCAGATTCACCAGAGACATTTCAAAAGAGATCAGAAAAAAATTAACCCATAAAAACCAAGTTTTTATTTTACTCCCTTTCTCATCGAATCGAAAATTTGTTAAATTCAAAAACACATTCAAATTTGTGAAGTTGTAATTTTTCAGAACAAAGTTCTGTGAAATTACAACTTCACAAATAACCCATAAAAACCAAGTTTTTACTATACTCCCTTTCTTTGTAAAATATAACAATAATTAAAAACGAATTAAAACATATAACATAACACTAAACTTACAGAAATTTAATATATTTCTAAAATGTCAGATGTTTTGAGATGTTAAGATTTTGATAGATTCAATTATCATCAATATCGTACTTTATGAATATCCAGCGTCAAATGATATAGTCAGAATCAGATTTGAGTAATGCAGAATTCTTCAAAACTAAGCGGAAATCTAAAAGAAAAAAATTATAATTTGATTTTTTCCCAAAAAACCCAATTTTGCTGTCATCTGTGAACCAATTGTTTTGTAAATTTTCGAAATTCGTAGTGATGTACCTATTATACCGACGGAGTAATTCAAATTTAGAAAATATTCCGCGACGTTATCGAGCCGCCGCGCCGTTGCTAATCAAACTTTTCAAATGATTCCAATTTGAAAAAACCAATAAAATTAATTTTTTTTAACGAAAATTTGAAAGATCTTCTTGATCGTCGTCACGAGTCTGCTTGCCAAGTTTCAGCTCGATTGGATCACGGGAAAAGGGTCAAAAATCGATCCAAAGTTTTTGTTGATGGCAAGCCGGCAATCAAGCAGACGCCACGAGTTAATATAAAGGGAGTAAAAAACCGCTTAATTTGAATAGATTAATTTATTTTCTGTTAGTGAGCGAGAAGACAATAAAGACAACAGTAATTGTGGAAGACCGTCAACTTCGATTATGTTGTTATTGCTGCCTGTTCACTAATTGAAAACAATAATTGAATAATGTTGCAAATGATATGACGTATAGCGACTATAACTGGTTGAAATTCTTCTTAAAGAGAGAAAAATTGTCCCTTCAACCTATTGTTAATCAGTTTTCGATATATATACGCGACATTAGTTTAAAAATAGAAGCTTAAAATTTGTGGTGGAGTTTTTTCTTGTTGAGTTCAACGCACCAGCGCATCCAGGAAAATCTTTTGTATTTAAGAACTGCGATGTGAATTTGGAATTTTCATAACACCCTCATTACAGCGCAGATTTGACTATTTGAATTATTCGCAGATTTCATGAACTAGTATTTACGTTTCTTGACGTTTTACTAATATAGAAAGCAGGAATTGCAGCTTATTACTGGAATGGTTTGATATATTTTCTATGCCTTTACTGTTCCTTAATAATTTATCTAAATTGTTACTGGTATTAAGTATAGAATAAAAGAACATGTGATATACATAGTAAAAAGTATAGGGTTTTCTGAATTTGCCGAACATCTAATTAAATTTGATCACCCATTTAATAAATAAGCCCTTGCCCGGAATAACGTTGTATCCAACACAAATGTCAATTTTGAGTTATTGATGCAGTTATGTTGGGTATGATATTATGCATCGTTTAAGGTAGGTAATATGTGAAGAAAATATTTAGGCTTCTGGCTGCATTTTAAAGTTATTGGTTTGTGGAAGAACGTTGTACATTGTTTCTCAAAATGGCGTCGCCGCGCGTCAATATCGTGGAGCGTGGTTTAATTCACATGAATAAAGGGACAAAACGAACATCTGATGTTTTAAACTGGAAAGATATCAAAGCCAATAAGTTGAAGGATACAGGAAAGTGTTTATCCAGAAAAAATATTATCATACCTGCAATTGACCCGCCGGAACATGTTTGTGGAATAACGTTGTATACGATTTGGCAATTCTGATTGATATTGTAATTTCATATGTGACAATATTATTTTGTCGAACGTTAACCGATTTTACTCAATTGATTTATCCATATTGATATTTGAAATGCTTTTTGATAATAATGCTGGGATTATAGTGCTCTTTATATCGTTGCTTAAAGTAATAACGATACAAAAAGTTTATTTAATTCCTCGTTCTTTTTCGTAGGGTCGAGTTTGAGCCAAAAATGTTTAAATCCGGGATGTTTTCTCCATTTTAATTTCAATATAAATATTCAATCAGCATTCAGATTACTGAATTACAATCAAAAAAGTAATCATCTCGTCTTGTGTATTGAGAAATTGAATGTCCGACGCCATATTCAGCAAACAGACGGAAATACGTAATAGTAGGTAGGTATGTACGAGAGACTTATCGTTCCGTAAAAGCTCTTTTCCTACTGATGATCCCATCACAATCAGAGCTCAAATCTTCCACAAAGAATTAGAATCATGGACCTCCAATAGCCTTCTACCAACTCTTTGTGGAAGAAGGGGAAGATTAGCTACCGTTTGGAAAAAAATCATGCAGTTAGGGAGCCTGGAACTAACTTCAATGTATTCCAATCCACGGCCAATTAAGCTGTTTAAGCTCAAGGACCTCGATGACATTTGTGAATTCATGTTAGATGAGCATGTTGCCTTTAAAAGGCATTATTAAGTAAAGCACAATAAATAAAAGCATTTTGCGGAATAACGTTGTTTGCGAAAATTTCATATACAACGTTTTTCCACTGATTCAGCATGTTTTTTTACAATAGATTCAAATTTAATTGCCTTTTTTCCCTATTTTATATTGAGATTAGTTAAGAATTATATGTTTGTTATATTTAAAACATAAAATGTAATAAAATGTAAGATGTCTTCATCGTTCATTTCCGAAGATATTGTAACGTACACCTTTATTATGCAGATATAGATATAGGTGCATAATATAGTTCTGGTACTAACACTTTTGTATGGAGTTAAACCGGGAGTTGGAAAAGAAAAAAAATAAGTGGAATGAATGCCATGGAAATGAGGTGGCTTGATTGTGTACAGCAAATCCCTTTATGAAGAATGAACAAATGGCCTAAAGAGCAAACCACGTTATCTAGTGCGGCTGCAGACTGAATACTTTTTTTTATAATTATTTTATTTTTATTTGTAAATGTTTACTTACTTTCTTACCATTACGCCGTTTCCCCTTTTCTGTCCTGACATACAACTCTCGCCTCATCCACATTCATACATCTTCGCATGCAAGCTCGTCGATTGTTGAGGCTTCTAACGGGACCATCTTCCAGTATCTGATTAATCTGGTCACGCCACGTCCTCCGGGTCGCCCTCTCTTTCTGGCGCCATCAACACTTGCATTATATATCTTTCTTACCATTATTTCCTCATTCATTCGCTCAACATGCCCAAACCATCTGAGCGACCCTTTTTTAATTCTAGTAATTATGCTAAGATCAGCGTTTCATTCATTCCTAATATCTGCATTCTTTACTCTATTATAAATTGATTTGCCACACATACGTTAAATGAGAGAGGGAGTACAATAAAAACCAAGTTTTTATTGTACTCCCTTTCTTATTTACTAGTGGAAATAGGTTTGGCGCTTAACCTACGCGTTGGGCTCGAGTCGGGCGACGCTAAGAAAATGAGTAATAAAAAATTTCGAAAATTCCAAAATTATACTATTATAATTATTTTTTTAAACAAAAATTTGTTAGATAATTTTTATTGTCGCCACGAGTCTGTCTGCAAAGTTTCAGCTCGATTGGATCACAGGAAAAGGGTTAAAAATCGATCTAAATTTTTTCGACAGACAACAAGCAAGCAAGCAAGCAGACGCTACGAGTTAAAAGAAAGGGAGTAAGAACGCAAACTTTGATGTAGGTATATTATGGTTGGTCATGGTTGCATGAACGTTTTCGACTCATAATTAAGATACCTATTAAGTATTGCGGACTAGCTCTGTTACATACACTGTGTGCATTATTGTTATAAAAACTAAAAAAAATGTAAAAATGTTTTTACAAGATAAGTAACCAGACCAAACTGAATGATGGTCATGCGGCCGACTGCGTAACGGGTGGTCCCACCCTTCAAAACGCTACGTTGTCGCTTAACTGGAAATTGTATATCTGGCTCGCGTGCAAACATCGGAACTCAATCCGCCACTTCCTCGATCCGGCAAGTGCGTCATCGCGGTGTGTGTGTGTGTGTGTATGTTAGTCGGGGCAATGATATTCATGTTTTCAATCAGCCGCCCGCCCGGCACGTACGGGCCTGACGTGGAGGACCAGGCCCGGCTCACGATAATTATCAGCGCGAGGGCGGCCGCTCTCTGCCACTTCAACTGTGGCGCGGGAACCCCGCAACTAGTGATGGGTCCGCTCTGTACTCACTACTACAATGTAGTACTACATTACATGGAAGTGTACACTTCACACGTTTTGAAGTGTGGTGCACACTAGAAACTACACACACTTCACGTCACGCTTTCACTTGTAACCTTTGTACCTACTGTATTCTTCACTTTTGCAATTCAATAAATTCTGTAAAACCATCGTGACTTTACATCATCAACACCGCTTCAACTCATCCTAATCCGGAGGGCTCATCCACCTCCACATATGTAAAATTGTTGACATTTCATTTTCCATTCTCTTAATTTTATTGAATATTCTTAGGCGATAAACATGTTGGTCTTGACGAGAATCAAAAACAATCTCTCCTTAACGATAAAATCAGGGTTTGAATAAATCCGAATTTTATACTAAAAAATAAAAAAAATCGTGAAATGCGAACTAAGTGTGTCGTTATATAGCGTACATCAAAAAACAACCCTAGCACTTTTTAAAATACAACTAGCGCCATCTAGAACGACCGCAGATATAAAAAAAAACAACCTGTAGCATTTTTCAAAATAGAACTAGCGCCATCTATTAACGACCGCACAAAGTTTATTGGATATATATCCAAAATAAAAATCAAAGCATAAATATCGTGATATATAACCTCGAACCCTGAATAAAATATAAAACGTTGTAGTCATGACTTTGATCTGGTATTTTGAGTGAAATTAGGATCGTGTTATGTTTTCCGAGTTCTGCTGTATAATGGAAAAATTTAGACCCTTAGAGATTTAAAAAAGGTTCGAGATGTGGGTCTATAGACACTTAAGCTGGTCTGTCAGAGTAAGAAATAACAACGTTTTAATAAGGTAAATGAAATCACTCGTACCCTAAAGGCAAGAAAACCAATGAAATACGAGGTCCTGGTTGAAGGAAAAGACAATTTCTGAATAATTAACATGATCATAAAAATATAATAATCTAAAAAATAAAATAATGCCGTATAGAGATGCGTGCAAGTGAAAGGTGATTTACTTTATATTTTTACACATTCAGTGCAAAATTTAACCAAGATCAACGTTTACTGATTTTATTTTTGGATTCGGTGAGAACTGCACTACGGTATTATTTATACACAAATTAAAGATTTTTTTACGTGAATTAAGTATTTTTGTCTTAAGAATAGAGTAAAGTAAGTATATTTTTATTTTATTTACATTTTTAACACTACAACTGGCCTTGACGCTCAATAACTATAGCAAATCACATCATAGAAACATCCACGTTAGATAAAATCACACAGACACCGGGAATCGATCCCGGAATCCTCGCTATGAGATACAGGTGTCATTTTTACTGGACTACGAGAGTAGTCATGGATACAGATAAATCTTTCTATTTGATTATAATTATAATTTATTAAGACCCTGTAGTAAATAAGTATACATTGAATAAATTAGACAATTATTAAAATACAAGTATGATTGTTCGGAGTATTACATATTTAATTTTATTGATTTCAGATTTGAAAATGATTTTTAATTGGACAAAGAGTTGCTGGTCTGTAAAGGTTGACGGTATCGGCTCCATTCCAAGGCGTGCGTCAGACACAAGCCATCCGGGCTGGTATTTCTTTCATTTCGGACTCCAAACTGCGGACAGACTCCAGTGGCGCCAGACTACATTACATTCTGCGACGAGGAACTATATATTCTATAACATATTATACAACCTTCAGATAGAATAATCATACACCCAAGAACCTCTTTACGCAGTTTTTACCGATCTATTCGCGTATGTAGTATGAAAATCAAAACTCTTGGACATTGACGTATCTGCACGCCTTTTTTTGATTGAAGATTTGAATACCATTTCGGAAATAATCACCACGACTTAAGTCGTTGATATCGATGAAAATGATTGATTCTGCAAAGTAATATAAATGTCAGCACTTAAGGTCAAAGAAAATTAAAGAACTTCTTTGATTTATGAACATGTAGGTACATATATAATATTTCGTGGGAATAAAGCACCGGTCCGTAAACACCAATGGCGTGCAATCACTACTCTGAATTAAGCCGTATTAAACCAGAATTTATACGAAAAAATCCAAATAAAATGTGTATCTTGTAACATTCCTATACATCGTCATATTCAAATTTTATATTTCATAATTTTTTGTCAGATTAATTTTTTATTTCGCATTTTTTTTCCAAAATAAATGTTTACGTGAAATTCATGCTTCAATATTCTTATTTAATTTAATTAATATTAGCGAAGAAAATACTGAACAATTAATTAACTTTGTCCTCTACTGTTGCATGTTTCAGTGTATTATCGGCACATAGCTTGATAGCTAAATACTTATATTCAGTAAAAATCAATAGCTTGAATGACTTTTAATGTGTAATATAACAAACTTAATCAATAATAATTACACACGTATAAATTGCGGATTTTTTAATAATCTGAATGGAGAAAATTACTTATATGAAGTCATTCTTTACGTGGTATTATCTGAAATGATGTTAGCATCCGAAGGCAAACCGAAAAAAATATTTCTAATACACCCACGCAAGCGATAAATTTATAAATTCTTACATATACATATATAAAAATTGTAACCCCTACAATGTATTAAAAGATAAGAGCACTTGTCAACTTGGACTATTGAAATAATTGATTTGTATTTGTTCCGATTGTTGATTGAATGGGATAACTAACTGTTATGTATTTATGTTATGATTTTCTAAGCTTGTGTTATTGCTTTTCACTCATTATTATTATTATTTTTGATTTTTTATCATATTATCCTTTCATTAAGCTTGTTTTATATATACTTGTTTTTTACTTTATATTATATTTATATTTATATATTTGTATTTATATTTTAAGTATTTGCTTTTCACTTTATGTTATTATTATTTTTATGTGTTATTTTTTCCTTGATTGTATTTCTTGAGCAATCATCTAATTTATATTTAAAGTATTCATTCTATAAATGTACACTTTTGCCTTATTGTTTGTAAAAGATCTGTAAGGCGTTACTAAATAAATAAAATATTTAGTAAGAATACTTGCGGGAGTAGGTATAAAATGTATTCCCTGTTTAATACCGAAATAAATGAAACCGCGAAAAACTAATATTTTTTCCATGTAGTGGTCAATATGTGCGAATGGAATTTTTTGAATTCTCTTGGAAACTATGATACAAAACAAATTTTATTTGTGATAAACAGATTAATTTCGTTCTCACTTCCCACACATGCCTTTCTCGGCCCCGCGTTCCTTTTGACCGCGTATTCCTCTCATTCTTATTCTCGCGATGGATATTGCATTACGTCCCCACGAGCCCTCCCTGTCCCGATTTCCATTTCCCACCCATTCCTTCTCTCGACTCTTTCTCTTATTCAATCTTTGTGCTTTTTTGGTTTTTAATTTCATGGTGAGTGGTCACAGAGGGCGCGCACCCCGCTCCCCTCCGCCGCCCGCCCGCGCGACCCTCTCCGCAGACCGATTCCTGGTTTTCACACCATTTATATTACATACATGATGGAATGTTTTCAAGAGGCGGAGTGCCTACTCACATGTCAGGAGCCACGGTTTTCATAACATTGAGTTAAGGATATGCAAAGGGTGGTCGAAGTAATAAAAGGAATTCGTAAGGCGTGTCGGAGGATACATGAAATAAAAATCATATCTTTCCCTAATACTTTCGTCAATCCAATGAAAAAAAAGACAAGATAATAATATTCGTATATTTTAAGAGGTAGGTATATATGTGTATAAAAAAAGATCAGTAGGTACCTACTGATCTTCATTTAATTTGAATTGGTAAAATAGAACATTTGAATTTGTGTGAAAATTCTTTCACAAACAAACAACTGACAATCGACCTATTGTGAAAATGTATGTTTTAATGATAATATACCGGTGGATAATATATGATAATTGATAAAGTGTCTAGGAATGTTAATTGATTAATATAAAATAATAGCTTTAAACGTTGTTTCTCTTTTCAGGTATGATGTGTACTTTTATTATTTTTAAATTTTAATGTGAAATATTATGTTATTTTGTTCATTAAATATATACTCTTTTCAGAGCAACGAAAAGTAGCTTTTATTTATAAAACTAAAATATTTGGAAAACCACATCATATGTGTATAAATTTTTTAATACAAATATGGTTTCTTTGATTGATTATTTCGAGTACTACTTGATCAATCTTGCAGTTGATTGTAATGTTCAAATATTTATTTTGTTACAATTTTAAAATTATCAAATTGACTTTTGGACGATTGACATTAAAAGCATTCTAACAATTATACGAAAAATATTTTTAAAATGATTGGTTTTATATTATAAAAAGTTATTTTAATAAGTTTTTTATTTGGAAATATGCTGTTAAGCATATTATAAAACTTTAATGTATATCTGTAAATGGCGTATTTAAAAATTAAAATAAGAAATGAAATGATTGCAAAGATATACAGGTAAGTAGGTACATTTGTGATATTTTTACATCTCAAAATAAAGATTTAATGTAGATACCTATTCATTTTGTACCTTTAAATTTATAATTGTTTAAAGTGCAGGGACACTCAAAATACACATATACGGACAATTGTTGAACTAAAACAGTTATTCAGTGATTAAAAAGGCTCTCCTGTGGACAGATATTGATCAAAAGTATTTGAGATGCTGAAATGTCTCCCTAAAACCTGTTGAATTGACGAAATCATCCAGTCTTGCGATTAATGAAATAGTAAGCGGCAGCACAAATAATGGAGAAAAATGGAAGCCACTTGAAGAAACATTCATCCAGTATTGGATGGAAAACAACGTTAATGATGATTAAATTGAAAGTACGCTTTTTATTCGTTTCTATTTAACTGAAATAATAATGTAGTATAGGTATTTTCATATAAGCTTGGAATTGAGTCAGTCTGGCTACAGTGCGTAATACGCACATTGTTTCGTTGTGTTAAGTTTACCGATACGTGTTTACCGATAATTATTTACCGAGATACAGCGATTTCGATGGCGCGGCAAGTAACCGGAACAAATCGAACAATAGAGGGGGCGACGTTGCCGATTACTTGCGGATGGATTACCTCATAAAACCTTTCTTATATACTATACGTAAATAATATATATTTAACTGAAGGTCATATAATTTTTTTGAAATCTTTTCGTTCTACTATTTAGTTCAGGTTAGTATCGAGTCAATCTTTAAACATCGTTGACGTGCGTTCTCTGCGAATATTTTACAAATATTTTGAGTAAATATTATTGTTTTTGTGTAAAATGGATTAAAAAGTTCAAAATACGTATGGTGCTAAACGTGCAAATAGAAAGACGAAAAGACAATTTAAAGGTAATCAACATACTGTAGAAGAGAACTAAGTTTCACTAGTGCATCCGCAGCAAAATTTAAAAGATCGGGTGACGAAGAAGTTATAATAGAAAAAAATTGCGACTATTGTATTTTAGAATTTTTATATATTTTTACATCTCCTTCATTATTAATTCTGTGTTCTACATGTAAGCAAAATATAACACTTTTGTTGTACGTCAAAATATAAAAATCGTTGAATTCTTTAATATGAACTTTTACTCTGAAACACATAATGCAGGAACGCGGATCACTGAAATTGCTATTTTTCTCGCTGTTAGTATTTTCAATGAAGGTTTTATACCCATTCTAAAATACTAAACGTTATGGGAATCACGATTGATCTAGAAGCCCATGCGTTCGCGGACGAAGTTCAGATCGAACGCTCTGAAATCCGAGCTTCGAATGGTTCAAATGCTGCTCGTCTACAAGAAAGAACTTCAGAGAATGAACATTTTGAAGTGGAGAAAGGTCCATTGTATGAAGCAAGAATCGCCGATTAAAAATATGCAAGTATACTTGTACTGTAACTTTACTCAAAATTTTAAATGCTTTTTTCTAGAAATTACATTTTTAAGCTGGCGGACATGATATCTCAAGATCTACCTAACCGATTTATTTAAATTTTTGTGTGAACCTTCTGTATTATCCTCTATGGCCCCTACCAGATTAAAGTCGAAATTTTTATTTTTACTATTTAAAAAAAAATGAACTGTTAAAAAAACACAAATAATGTTTTTTTTTTCAAACGGCCGCCATTTTTTTTAAAAAAACTTTTTTTTTTCCTCCGAGGTAGGGGCAATTGCGACATCTTTACTTATTAAGAATCCGTTAGAATTTTTTATTTCAGATGACCACAAGGGTTGGAACCATGTCCGCCAGGACATTTCTTTTTTTGGACCCCCCACTTTACCAGCCGATAACTTTTGGAGTTTTGAATTTTTTATTATTTTTTTATTTTTGATGTATTTTAAAAATATAAATAAACGAATCATAAAAAATTTGTACTAAAAATATTATTTGTTTATTTTTTACAAAGCTCTAAAAAACGCCCGAAATTCGTGCCTCTAGACGAGAATACCCCCTTAAACTTAACAAAACGAAACAATGCGCGTATTACGCATTGTACCCACACTAACTCAATTGCAAGCTTATATAAAAAGACCTATACCTACCAACCTATTAACCGACGTAGATATAATACATTAAATTTATTCAAAAATGTAAAAAATGAAATACTTTTACATATTTGAATTTCAGTTTTATACTAATTAGATATTGTGTCCTAATATCTAATAAGTATATGGCATTATACTAATTAGATATTATAATAAAAAAAATACCCAAAGTTTTTTGTATCTAAATGTTTTTTTTATAAATATTTATTGGTTATTTTTATTTTTAATAATTCTTTAATGAAAATATTTAATAGTCAATGCCTATGTAGCATTAACAATGATAATGTAAAATTTACTTTAATAGTAGGTATTCTGAATTTTTTGAATTTAAAACAGGTAACTATCATAAAATAGGCAAATATTTCATAAAAGTATCTCTTAAAAATGACTTGAAATACGATGAAAATTATTATTTTATATCAAAAAATATGATAATACAAAATTTTCTGGTCCGCAATATCGGATGAAAGATTATTTCATCAATGTGATACACAAATTGGTAGAAAGAAAGAGATATTTAGGTGCGATTTGCATTTCAGGAATTACCGGGCAATTCTTTTGCGAAACCGAGGGAGTAATAAAAAATGACTTATGATAATTGAAAACATTTTCAGACCCTAATTACCGCATCGTCGTGAATACGGAACTGATAATATATATTTTTTATCTTTAACTTAAAATTTGATCTATCAAAAATTGAAGGAAACGAAAAACAGAATCTACAAATTGTTGAATATTATTATTCACACAGGATGTTGAATATATATAGAAATAATCTGCTGTGGAATGGGTTAAGCGTTCTAGAAAGATAAATTATATAAAGTATATACTTGTTTAAAACTATTCCGATCCCTATAGAGCTATATCTGAGATTTAAGAGGCTTATATATATATATATATTTATTTAAAAAGATAATATTTAGTATATTAACAGCGGCACATGTACTTTATTGTTTGTAGAATTGTCAGGGGCGGATTTAGGGGAACCTATAAGAACTGCAAATTTTGGGGGTCTCGCGTTTTGAAACTCGATCGAGTATATTTATTTAGGTGGTTGTATCTGTGGGTTCTAACTGATACAAAAAGTCAGTATAACATTCCTGATTTTTTTCAAAATGTAAGAGCATAAATAAAAAACTAAGAATTATAGAATAAAATTATGATTGCTATCGATAATGTACTGTAGGAGCCGGGATAAATATAAAGTAATATTGCCATCAATACTTAATCTTTATTCATCGAACAGGACATATTTGTAAGTATCTAAAGAAATACACAATAATCAAATGAATTTCTCATCTTTTTATCCACTTTAATGGCCCGTATCCAATCTTTGAAATACATATTTTGCTTCTAAAAGATTGTTTGGAGACAACTCTCGGCTTTCGTAGTTTATAGTATACGCACCCAGTCTCAAATCACGCTTGTTGTATGCCAAATATTTAGTCCAGTCTATTGACCATTGATTGTCTTTTTGTTGGTCTGTTTGTCAGCTTAGTGAAGTTGAATCACCAGCGGCGGTTGGAATGGAATAAATGTTTACAATTTAATGCTTTCTAGACAGAAACCTGGTAGATACTCACATTTTACTATTTATACTGACAACTTCTCAGGATAAATAGTAAAACGTAAGTATCTACCGGAGCGTGCAGCGAGAATAAGAAGCGTGACTTTTATTTTAAACGTATATTTGGAAAAAAAATCGAATTTAAATATTTATCTGGCAGAATATTATAAAATATTAAAATATGAATAATATTTTAATTATTTTGATTGAAATATATCGATTTTGACTTGCCAGACCTCACTTGGTAGTAAGCTTCTGATACGAACGGACGTGCTTGTACTGCCCCTCGTGACGGAAATTTATTAACAAGGCACCCTGAATTGTGTGAAGAGATGTTAGTATTAATAAATGTGTATATATAACAAAATAATATATCTTATTTCGGTTTCTTTTCAAAATGTATGCTTAAGAAAAAGGCATGCTTCTTGTTCTCACTGGTATCTACGGTTCCCCTGGTATCTGCGGTTCTAGGTGACGTTTGTGCATACGTGTCAATTCTACTTGTAGACTCAAATGTATAAATGGGTTTGAGTTGTGGTGTCTTCCTGTCAACCTTAAGCTTATTTCGAGATTATCTCTGGACCAAAATCTCCACACGTTACTAAGGTTTATCTCAAATGAATCTCCGAGATTTATTTCATAGCGTCTTACTTCGTGGACATAATGATTCATTCAAATCTCTTAACAAGCATTATAAAGCTTATTTTAGGTTGAAAGAAAAATAAAATAGGTTGTGTAAGGCAGAAAATTTCTGTTCAGCTTTAAGCCTTTTGATCTCTTTCCGAAAACTGATAAACCCCTTGAATAAATTATTCACAAAAGATTCCCATTTACAATAAATGGATATTTTAGGATATTTTTCTTTTTGAGTTATATTTCCAATAAAAGTTTTGTAGAATATTCACGTGATAGCTGACAAATCGATACATTCATAAATTTTATTTTATATAACCAATGCATATAAAGTGCTCTAAAACAATGAAACATTATTATAACTAAACTGATAAATGCTATTGAGGACATACTCGTATATACCTAATTTCCAAATAAGAAAATATTCACATAAATTGGTTGATGATTTTGGTTATAATATTTAATTGCAGATACTAAATCATCTGTGTATTGCAGTCTAAGGTAAATAAGTCTACTTCGGTACGGTATAGGGCAATACTTAACCTACACTTCAACACACACCCATCACATCAGCCCTGATGATGGACCCTGCAATGGGATCCGAAGCGTTGGCCAGAGAGGTCACATATACACGGCAGAATATCCCAGAAAACTATAAATAGAAGATTCTGAGCGGCCGTGAAAACCTAAGAACATTTTTAGATACTTAATCAATCATGGAAAATTCGAACTATAGAAATATTATTGTAAATTGTGGAAAATATATTGGGTGGATACAACTGTTAATGAACATTATCACAAAACTACTTAAAAAGCGACTTATGAAAATTATGGTGAAGCTTTCTCGCGCGATACCAAAACACGAGTGCCGACACTGAGACCACCGGACATAGTCAAGATTCTTTAAGAGTGTAAATAAGTAATTAAATTATGACTGAAAATTTTGGAAATCCAACAGTATTTCGGTCACATTATTTGAAATAAAGATTTGATCAAGAAACTCATCCTCCAATGGAAAGTTATAGGCGTCATGGAGTTGATTAACAAGGCTCAAGATATACACGATAGAAGACTCTACAACTACACTAAGCTCTGTAAAAAAATATGAAAGATTGAGACAGTTATCGATGATAATTATTTAGAACTCACGTCCATAGCAAACGTCAAGAAAGATAAAAAATATCTCTATTTCTGTTTTGGCCGCGGCTGAGAAATGTGGAAATATTTGAAAACCCGTTCTAACGAGCGATGTTACGAAAATGTTAAAATAGATAAGTGACAACTTGAAAGTAAACATTTAGATAAATTGTAAGTAAAATAATATTGTGAGCTGTTTCATGGGAAATCTTTTAGCTGTTTCATAAAAATGGGCGATCGTAGCGCCTCTAACAAACGGAAAACTTTGTATACCAACATACTTTTATCATAATGGCCAATATCATCAATAAATAACGCACACTCCCTTAGTGAGAAACTAGTCCAACTAATTCTATCTTGTGCCAAAAACAATCTAATCCGCTCACACATATTTTCGCCACAAAAGCATTAATGTCTGAAAACCTCCAACCATAGCCTAATACGCTTAACGATAAAAATAAAGTTTCGGTTAGACGAAGCAGAACAAAATCCTACTGAAAATCTGATTAAAGTTTAGACGTCAGCACATAAGATTAACTGATATTATAAATTATTATTTGATTTTATTAATATTTTATTTGTATTACGAAAATCTCTGATTTATTACATCATTCGTATACTTTCTTATCTAAATATAATAATGTCCCCACATTTGTCTGCCGTAAAGTCCATAAATTGCCGGAATTAAAACATTAGATAATTAGTTTGTGACACGCAATCAGTGCATAACACGCAATGGCTCAGACAACAAGCGACCGTCTGTCTGTCCCCGTAACTTCGTGTAACGTCCGTAATTTCGTTCGAATTCACGGCTAAAAAAACGAAATTAAACGGCTTGAACTCGGGCCACCAAACCCGAACCGGCCGATTAACGTTAATTTCTACGTCCGCCTCTCCGTAGATCGACAAAAAGACACTATACATATATAATATATACATATGTAGGTAAAGGGCTTAGCAAAGACGCGACCCAATTTCCCGTCATTTTTGATGAGTTACAGCTAGTTATAAAATATTTAACGTAACAGTAAGTAAGTAACGTATCTTTGGCGGAGGCTGTAACCGCTAGGAGATGCGTCCCCAGGTGACGGATAGGGGAAAGCTCGCCAGATAGGGAGGGTAGGAGGGAAATATAATACTACTCGCAGACCAACAGGCAGTAGCGTCTGACCCATAATGGGCGGCTACAAACAGCGTCTGTTCCCTTTATAAAGGGCGGCTGATTTCAAAACTCACCAACCCGCAAATGGCAAGTGTGGTGTTTTAATGCCAAACCCCTTCTAAATGAATATAAGGGTATGGAAGAGGCCTATATCCAGCAACGGAGAGATGAAGGCTGAAGAAGAAAAATAAGTAAGTAGAGTACGTAAGTATCTAATAGTATCATCTCAGCAGGTCTTGTCATTTGCTACAGATTAGATATAACGATATTATTGATAAATTGTCATTAATGATATTTATCGATAAATATAGGTAATTAAATACCCAGGACTAGGAAAATTAATGGCCAGCTGACATGCCTGTAATGCACCATACATCTATAGAATATGTAATCATAAGTATTTGTTTTAAAACTTCATCAAAATTAAATTCTTAATCATATCAAGTATCAATTATAGATATATCAAGTAGAGATATTGATACTTGATATGATACATAAATTCTTTATCATATCACATCAAGTATCAAGATAGGACGGAAAGTTGTTTATACATTACTAGGTGGTCGTACCCGGCGTTGCACGGGTTAAGGATTAAGTAAAAAATAAGTTTGTGAGGGAAAACAAAGGGTCCGCTATTCTCTAAAAAACAATGTTTCCATCTAATGTTAACATAAGTTATTGTAACATAACTGTAATACTTAGATGTATGGTATCGCAGACTTTTTTTTTAGATATTAATGTCCTCTATAAAACTGTAGTACATTACTTTGCTCCATTGGCAATAATTTCCGCAGCGTACGCAATATAAGGTTTTTTTTTCGTAATTTTTTCACACGTTGGGTTACATTATCGAAGTTATCATACGGATCCCTAACATTTTTGAAAATATTCTACAATCTATGTTCATCAGGGATAATGTAGGATTCTGAATGTGAAAGAATTTTTTAAATCGGTCCAGTAGTTTCGGAGCCTATTCAATTCAAACACACAATCAAATCTTTCCTCTTTATAATATTAGTATAGATAAATGATGTGAAGATATATAAGTCCGACGCGTCTGGACCGAAACGAGCCGAGTGCATCCGCGCCGTGTGCGGAATAAAATTGAAGCAAGTTGCACATATTTTGTTTGGCGCCCCCCGGCCCGCCGGCCCCAATAAGCCGGGAACGCTTTCAATAAAGGAACAATAAAAATGAACTTACCAACGCGGAACTTTGCAAACACACTTTACACTGCCCCGAAACTTTGTTTTATATGGAAAATATTTCGCAATTTCCCGCCATCGGGTGTTTTTATTTTCCATCCCTCGCGGATGATGAAGAGGTAAGTTGGTCCGGGACGGTCACGTGGGTGCAAATGCGTCGAATATTCAAATGACGGGGAGCTTTCCTCCCGAATGCATTTAAAGTTTGCTGAGCTGCTCGGATTGTATTGTATCTCGGTTGGAACTTGCTCGCGGGGAATATCTCGCAGATATCCGCCGACATTCCTCACGGTCTGGCTATCGAATGGGAAAGTATTTTTAAAGTCCCATTAAAATACAAGATAAATTCACTTAACGAGTATTTATTCGTCCTGTGTACTTTTATCAGCTATTAGTTTTAGTACCTACTCGACATCGCTCGAGATTCAGATTCTTGTTTATATTAATTTCATATTCTTTTACTGTGTATGTATATTATTGGAATATGCATGCAGGAGAGAGATCAAGTCATGTTAAAATAATTCGTATTTCCTATTGAATAATTGAAATAATGGAATATACTATATTATCGCCTTATTTTATTTATTAACAGTTAAAAGTAAATTAAAAATTGCCATAGCATTTGTCCAGTTCTTCTAATTTGTTCAACACTATATTCAGCGACTTGGATCTCTTCAATTCATCAATCTATTGAATTTAAAACTCTTAAATATTCACCTCATTCATAAACCTTTTTTTTCTCTTTTTAATCCACTTTCTTTTTATCTTGTATCTTTCTTTAATTCATCTTTTCCAGACCTCGTATATGTGTATACAGATGTGCTGATCAGATATCTTTATGCAATATATCTTTTGCACTTCTTTTCCTTCTTATCTATTCTCCTTTTTACTAAGTAGATCTGTCATTTCCTATCCATTTCTGATTCCACTTTTAACATCAATTCTTTGACTTTCATAGTTTGTTCGTAACTTAAAACTTTCACTTTTTTAATATAACTGAAGTTATTGTTGCTATATGTTAACATAACATGTTAACTCTGTGGAAACTTGTAAGATAATCTCTATATTATTTAATAATCATGTGTAATCTGATTTTTATATGTAATATTAAATAAATAAATAAAATAAAATAAAATTAGCCTTTATTGTTGTAAACTTATAAAACATTCTAATCTCATTAACTAATTTTTTTTTTAAATATATATTATCAGGTCATTATTTTAAGAAACAGCTTGTATTTCGACATAGGCCTCCTCTAAAGGTTTTCATTTTTCTCTATACTTTGCAACTCTGATCCATTCTGGACCAGCCACCTTTTTTATCAAATTTTATCTTTTGTTTGCAAATCATGGTAGAACTTTTCTATCTTTATTATATATCTTCTTTTTTATTTGATTCTGTAGGCGAATATGCTTGAATGATTGACCATTTTTCTCTGTGCTAACTGGTAGTAATATATTTAAGATGGTTATTCTTTCTGTGACTCCTTTAATTTCAATTATTTTATCCACTAGTCTCTTTTTAATTTTAAAGCGCACTCCGTATTGGCTGATTACACGTGATATCTAACAAGGACTCTGAAGGAATTCTACGTTACAGTGATGTATATTTAAATAATATTTAATCTATACATGATCAGGTCACACTTATCATCCTAATGAAGAAAATTGTATTATTGGAAACCGGTCGGTTTTAATAAATAAACTGAAACGGTTAAAAACAAAATTTGATTATGAATAAATGCATTTGTCCAATTGTTGCGTGGATCGCCCTTAAAGTACCTTACCTATTACAACTCGCAAAGGCTTTTCCATAAAACAATGGCACGTAAATGGCCGATAAATTCCGAGTGCTGCGCCGTTTTGGAAAATGATTTTGAATAAATAATTCTCGGCGGCAGTCCGTCTGCCGTCGGCCGCGGTTCCGCGAACTCCGTTACGGGGTTGGTGCACCTGGATTTACCTGGAAACGATCACGACAATTTCTCTGAACGTGATTGCCACAATTTAAAGAAGAATCCAACATTTTTAAAAACGTCGTAAAGTTTGCTGTGGGTAATATAATATTTGAAGACCCCATGGCGAGAAGTTGTTAACTAACATTCAAGTCATTTTGAGATAATTAGACAAATGTTTTATTGGTAATTTTAGATTAATTTTTATCGATTTATGTCATTAAAATATCAAAAAAGTATTTACAAAGTAAAAAAATCGCATTTATGCACAAATAAATAAAAATATACTAATTTTTCCTAAAAAATATGTAGTTAACAACAATTTTTTCGCCTCTGGAACTCATTTTTAATAGAATAACACCTTTTTAAAATAGGTAAAACACGACCATTAAAGAACCCTTCAAATTCTATCCGTTTAAAAGTATTGAAAAATAATATATATGTACATATTATAATAGTCTTCAAATAAAAAAAAATATATAACAGTACTGACAGAGTAAAATTTATATTAACCATAAATATTCCAATCAAATTAAAAGTCGTGTTAATTTCAGAATGATGGCACGAACATGTTATTATTGAAGATAAAAAAAATGTTCTTCCCTTTAGTAACTGATTTGATTTTTATGAAAAAGTGTGGTTAACATGTTCATCCCTATGATTTGAACATGTTCTAATTATTTTAAGTTCTGAACTTATTTCCAATGGAAAGAGCGTACAATATTTAGTTTAGATGGCTTATTAACTCATTTTTGACAAAAATGTTAGTTAACAACTTCTTGCCATGGGGTCTTCATTTTGTTTAATAATATACATAATATCAATTTTTTCAATTTCAATTTATATTTCCATATTTTATATATACATCCTCAATTAATTGTAATTATTAATTAATTATTATTAATTAATCTTATAGTTATGTAGTATTTTGTTTCATATCTTTATTATTTTGTTCTCACTATATTGTCAGATGCTCATCTCGGCACAGGTTCTTCCTAGTGAGGTGAGCGGCTCCACTTCCTTT
Organism: Agrypnia vestita; assembly: GCA_016648135.1. Lineage (NCBI taxonomy): Eukaryota > Metazoa > Arthropoda > Insecta > Trichoptera > Phryganeidae > Agrypnia > Agrypnia vestita. Next base: position 105,658 of record JADDOH010001918.1, read on the forward strand.
GTCATGTATCAAGATGAAGATAAATAAATAAATAAAAAATTTAAATTTATTTATTTTTAACATAATATTCATATTATTAACACAAATTCGTAAATATTATAAATAAGTTAGAAGTATATAAAAAACAAAAACAAATATTAAACATACCAATATAAAATCATTATTATCAAAGGTGCAGGAGAATCCTGCATCGTAAAACCCTCTCAGAGACATGGAACAGATCAATGTCCACAGTAATATTGTTCAGCATAGTAACAGTAGCTCTTCTAACAGACATAACATAAAATTAATTGGCAGGTTGGTCTCGTATATTGGAATGTGAAACAATCTATGCTGACGCTGTCTGAGTAATTATTAGTGACATACAAACCAATGCTCCGCATAATTTCAAGATTAGACGCAGGGGTCGGCAGAGATGATAGAACGCCACACTATCTATCGTTCAACATCTTTCAAGTCTTTCCAGAAAGTCCTAAGAATCCCTTAATTGAAACAATTACCTACCTATAGTACTGGTACAGTAGAATTTTTGTATTCCGTTTTTCGAATTTCAGAAAACAGGGTTTATAATTTTGAAAAACATCTTTGGAACAAAGAGGTTCCATTCTTTCATTTATAAACAAAAAAAAGTAACCCATAAAAACGAAGTTTTTATTATACTCCTTTTCTTTGTAAAATATAATAACAATTAAAGACGAATTAAAACATATAACATAACACTAAACTTACAGTAATTTAACATATTTATAAAATGTCAGATGTTTTGAGGTTTGATAAGACACTTCATGTTTTGAAGATTAAATTTTAAAAACATTTGTCAGTCAATTTAGATTTTCGACATTCGTAGTGGAGTACCTATTATGAATACCGACGGAGTAATTCAAATTTAGAAAATATTCCGCGACGTTATCGGGCCGCTATGCTTATCAAACTTTTCTAATGATTCCAATTTGAAAAAACCAAAAAATCCGAAATTATACTATAATTATTATTTTTTTTTAACGAAAATTTGATAGATCTTTTTGATCGTTGCCACGAGTCTACTTGCCAAGTTTCAACTCGATTGGATCACGGGAAAAGGGTTAAAAATTGATCCAAAGTTTTTTCACCCAGCAAGCCGGCAAGCCGGCAAGCAAGCAGACGCCACGAGTTAAAAGAAAGGAAGTAATTAGACATTTCATACTAATGAAATGTATAATTTTTCATACGGGTGATTTTGTAGAAAAACTTTTTTTTTAATAAATATAAAAACCTGTTAATAATGCAAAATAATAAACTAATATCTAAAATATAAAAACATGGAATATTATTGATATGAATCAAATACAAAAATTGAAAAAATGACATTATTACAAAATGCTAAATTGACTTAATTATGAATTTACTTAATAGTAAAAATAAAAAATAAATGACATTATTCTATAGGATGTAAGTATTTAATTAAAAATTATTTTGATTCTAAACCATTATATATTTTTAATGCAATGTTCTTATGTACCTACCTCGTATGCTTTTTTAAATCACATTTAAATTTTAATAGAAAAGTTAGTCAATTTTCTTCATTCCGTAACTTCAATAGTTTGGAGTACTTGCTGCGCGATATGTAAACAATAAATCATTCCTTATCAGGTCATGTTATATATGGCAAATTTGTCATAAAAAACTATCACCGCTCTAGAGAAGTGTCACATATTAAAATACCAAATGCTATGTTTTTTACGATTTGTTGAGTATTCTGTTAACTATATAAAGAATAACCTACATTTAATTATGTGTTGTAATATAAATAATGATATAGATAAAATAGATACTACTCAAATTAATTGTAACAAAAATTATCACATAAACAAAATAAGTAAACGAAGTATTATTAAAAAAAGATGAGGAAATAAAAATTAAATTAAACAATATAATTGTGCATTGATATAATTTTTTTCATATACAAGTAATAATGTATTGATATTTTATTTATAAAATACAAATTGATATACTCAACGATGCAGGGGTAAAAAGTTATAAAAGATTTGAGAACCAACTATAAATTTCCTTCCCCTAAAGGCAAGCTAATCCACAACTAGCAATATACTTGGGGATTAGAATGACTCATATAGTAGGTACATTTACAGATTTTCAGAGATGTCTCATAGAGAGGTCATCAGAGGCTTGCAATGATTTAAAAAATATATTTTAGTTAAATAAAATATGTTTAGTTAAATAAAAATGGCTTCGAAACATCCGAGAGTGGACCGGGATAATAAGCGTGGAAGAGCTGTTCCGCACTGCCCCGGAGAGGGAAACTTTCTCCCGGGTGATCGCCGACGTCGGGAGGACCCGACAGGGCACATGAAGAAGAAGAAATAAAATAATGAAGATAAATGTCATATTACATTTTAATATATTATGTAAATGTAATTATATATTCCGTGACACATACGTTGGATAAAAATATTAAATAAAAACATTAATTTTAGCCCAAAACATTCACCCCTATCGCCAATCAACACTTCCCTTCAAAATATGAAAATTTGTCGAAATACAAAACAAACCAATTTTAATTCTGGCACACACAAACTGATATAATCTTTAAAATATTGCGGGAGGAAGTTGTTGTAAATAAAATGGCTTTATCACCGGTATTTATACAACACTTTTTGCGACGAGTTGCGAGCGTGTTTTTTCCCTTAACAGTTTAGTTGGAAACAATTAAAATTCACCCGTTTTAATATGAATATAAGCCCCGGTATAATGCTGTAACGCGAAACGCAATACAAGAAGTCGACACGGAATGAAATGCTTCAGTTGCGTGCAATAATTTTTAATCTGGCGGGATAGCCCTGTACCGTGCGTACTTTGGCCCTGTACTGTACTCCGTTCTGCGGTCCTGTGCTGTTCGGGTACCCAAAGCGAAATTGAAATGCGAGAATTACGCCCAACTGCTCGCTATACGCTTTTTATTAAATTTCTAACATAAAGTAGATATATAAAGGAGGTCTAAGGTTATTTAAAACTATTCTTAAACCAATTATTTTATACTGTAGCTAAACGTGGGTTTTAAACTTGGCAGAAGAAATTATATTAAATGTTCACATTGTTTTTAAATTTTCAAATTTTCAGTTCAAAATTTTCAAGAACACAATTACTGGATTTTTTCCCCAGAGGGACATTAATCAAGATATATTATAGGTTTCTCACAGAAAATAAGCTATTTATATGGGAAAGTAGGTACATGGAAGTATTTGGGTGTTTAAAGCGCTTACAAACTATCATATGGCTGGCTTAAGTAATCAAATTTATCAAATTTTTGAAGTTGTGTATATGTCGATGTCAAATGGAAACGTGAAAGGTGGTACATAAATGAAATACACACAATTGTCAAAAATTTGATAGATTTGGCAGTCAATAATGATCGTAGTGTAAAGTGATTATTTAAGCTAGGCATCTGATAGGTCGTAAGCCCTATAAATACCCAAAGGTTCCCACACATTTACCTTATTATACCATATAAATAGCTTCGTCTCTGTGAGACATCTATAATATGTATTATATTTATACTAAATATCTATGTTTTCCATACCTTACTTTACCATATGAATAGCTTCGTCTCTGTGAGACATCTTTAATACATCTTCACACTAAATATCAATGAGATTAAGGTACTAGGAGCCATGTCGGTAGTGGAGAATCGGGTGGAATCACGTACTGCAAGATTTATACGACCCATATACCGAGGCTATACTAAAGATTTATCGATGTCCAAACTACACTTCCTCCAGGATACCCACACGTGGCACTCTATCAGCAACCCCGAGGGACGCCATCACTGGGATGACCTCGAAGAAGATGGGTTTTGAGAAAGACGCGATAAATCTTGGCGTACATGACTGCGGGACTTCCTTTGATGATAGACAAAAGTTACAAAAACTATAACATCTCAGCGGATTGTAGCAGTGATAATGATAATGATATATTTCTATATGGATCTGTAGCGGTATCTGCACAACCCTGCGATGTGTAACTTTCGTCTGACACAATGCATAGATCGCAGTTTGTTTACGTTAACATAAAAAAACTGCCGTGCCCGTAAACATACGAGAACAGAAAAAGTCGCGCTAGGGAGGCAAAACAATGACCCCTCGTTTTCAGTCCAGTGTCCGTCGAAACATCAGGCGGACCTATTCATAACAACTATTGCTTCATTCTTCCTCATTAAATTTACTGTTACCTGTACATCTTCACTTGATCCCGGAGCTTAACTCCGATTGACGAATAAACATTAACGACCAATCGCATTTTCACTCCTCTAAATCCGAACCTTCCCAAAAGTTCGATAAAATTCAAAGAGCAGTGCAGGGATATTGGCGGATGATCTTATCTTCATTAGCAGCGATAACAGTGGCTGATAATATACAGTAGCCAATGTAAAATTCTTATTTTAGTCGGTTACACACGATATATTTGAGATTTGTAAGTGATTGTATCTATGATTAGTAACTGAGATATAACTGTTGTCTAGTACCGATCGATTCCAAGCGAATCGCGAAAAATTAGCTACCAATCATCGACGCAATCAGATTCAAATCTCAAATAATGATAACCGGTGAAAATACCATGTAGATCTTTATATGGATCAATAACGCGGCATAAACACTTTTAAGACTTTTTTTCTTATTGCCATAACTTCTATTTATTGAAGTTTGAAAACATATGTTTAAAAAATTGAACTCAAAATTTTACATTATTTTTAAATTACGATTTATTCCGATAATTCTGATACTGGAATAGCCATTTCTACCGGTTTACCGATAACTGGTAATGCATGCCCTAGAGGCAAGTGCAGTATTCAGGTCAATTTATTTGTCATTTTATATTCATTTGTACTATTATTTTTCAATTTATAGGTAAACAGAAATAGCCCATTTATAATGGTGGAAAATATTTTTTGTAATTTGCTTTATTATTTTATTATAGGAATCGAGGAGCCTTTGAGTATTTTTGTATATTTTCATCTTGTAAATAAAAATAGATTTCATTTCTATTTAACATATGTTCTTGTTGTCGGCAAAAAGTTTAACTTTAAAAAGCGTTTTACATAAAATATGATTTCCTTGACAGTTTTCATTTGCCTATGTATATATTACAATTATTATTTTTTAATCCCGGAATCACTCAAATTATCTTCAAGAAAAAAAATCACACTACTGAATAAGTATTTTTTAAAATTTTTTCGTAATGTAGCGTTGAGTTACATTTATAACTACTATAGTTTTGAGATTAATTTAGTGTAAGTTAAAATTATCATGTTGCACTACAATCAATCAGTAGGTAAAACCTAGTTTTTACGGAAGATGTTTTATCGGGAGCGACTTTGACATGTTTGCAAATATTTTTAAATCATTACCTTAAATACTTTTTAAATATACATTGTTACTTTGCTAGGTTGGTATCACCAACCCATAAAATAATTGTCATGTCGTTCACTATCCTATCTCTTGTCTAAGGTGACTTTCGGCATTGATGATTGTTTTTTTTTCATGCATATTCAACTACGATGTTTGTTTTTTCTTTTCATTTATCAAAACCTCTTTCCGTTATTATTGTACACCAAATTATATGAAATAACCAAAAGGTACTCGGGAATAATTAGGGTTAGGAATTAAAAATTAAAAATGCAAAATTTAATTAATTAATTAAATTAATTAATTTAATTAATTTCGCAATTTTCTCTTCTCAAGAAGAGAAAAATTAATTAATTTATTAAAAGAACATAACTAATAATTTTGTTCTTAAGCAAGCCTGTTACTTATCTCCCTTTTCAACAAAATTTTCTTTTTCTAGGTATGAAGTATGTTCAAATTAATTATTGTATTAAAGTATTTTCAGTAACGATTTCAAAATATATGTGATCATGCAAAAGCCGTTTCCAGTAAAACCTCTACTCCAAAAACAAAGATTTTTTTTAATAATGAGATTTTTAATTGAGGGTAATTGAAGTATATAAAGGAATTAATAAATAATAATTACAATATATAATATACATAGGCAAATCTGAACTGTTCTTAATCTACTTATTATGGTTTTAAAACAACTAGAATCCTTTTTAAAGTAAAACTTTTTTACCGATAATAATACAGAAGATATTTGTATTAAGTTACATACTTAAAATATACAAAAATAATAAAAGGCTCCACGACTTCTATCTTAAAAAAAACAAAGCAAAGTGAAGAGGTTATTTCACATCCTTATACACGGGTTATTTCTGTTTACATTAAATTGAAACATACTGGTGTAAATGAATCTTCTTATTCTTTAAGTGCCCTGTCCCGACGTTGAAGATCACCCGAGTGAAACTATCTCTATCTTAAGTAAATAAATATAAGTATACAAATTAATATAAAATGATTAATAAATGGACCTGAAAACTGTAATTGCCACTAGGACATGCATTATCGATTTTAGGCAAGGGGGTAAATAGTAAACTCAATCCATTATTGAATTACCGGTACATATCTAACAACCGGTATTTTAGTAAATTAAAAAACACATTTTTTTTATTTATTAAATATAAGGTACATAATATAAATCTCACCTGTTTGGGATACCATGGGAGCCTCAGTTCCTATTTTGTGTATAGGTACATATTTGAATCATTTAATAATACGGGAGGTAATTGAAAATAATTAGATAACGAATAATGTTTAAGTATTTTGAAAAAAGCTTCAAATTTAAACGATTTATAAATGTATGTTGCATTTTAAGAATGTTTTAGTTTTTTTAATTTGTTCTGAAAAGTTATTGCAAGGTTTCTAAAATTTTATTTTTTAACTAAAATATAAAATGACAATATCAGCAGTGGGTAACATTGAAGAGTATTTTTTATCTAGAAATGATCAGAAATATCGATAATTAGAGGGAAATATTTACACTCAGCATTTATTTATCATATTAGCTGCAACCCGTCAAAAATGACAGAACATTGGTTCGCGTCTTTGCTAAACTCTAGTATATTTTTGTAGAATATTTTTGGCGATAGAGAAAATTCCTCGAATGACCAGTTCGGGTTTGGTGGCCTGGGGTTCAAGCCCTCTCCGGCTGTTTAATTCGTTTTTTAGCCGTGAAGCCGAACGTTTTTTAGCCGTGAATACAAAGTTACGGGGACAGACGGACGGACGGACGGACAGACAACGAAATTATTATGTGTGATAATATAAGGTATTTAAAAAAATTGACGATTTAGCTGTGAAACAAATCTAAGCGAAAATTCCTAGCACACTTATTCAAACAAACAAACATACTTCAAAGAAACTGAAAACAATTCCTACATATCTACTAAAACAAAGACTTTCTTCCAGTCCCAAGAGCGAGAACCATTTACAAACAACGAAATTTTAGACAGGTATGCCCTAAGCTAAAGTACAATATTTGAAAGTGTCTCAGTATTTAGGTATCCGGAGAATTTTAAAGCAATGATTAAAATTTGGATTAAAGAGATGGGTCGACTATGTACTGGAACACTCGCCCAACCAATCCGACAAAAATTTCGTTTGCCAGCTAATACACTATATTAAGGTAATCAAGGTTGCAAATATAGGTGGGTACTATATTTATTTAACAGTGTAAACGATAAATAATCAATTTTTTTAACCAATTTGTATTTTGTATACTTGCATCTAATTAAGTTCTGATTGTGAAGTTTACTTATCTCAAGACGGAGTTTTCTAGTGAGATAGATGTAGTATAATTGAACCTAAAATAAATGTAAATAATGTAGAGCATTGAAATAAATTTTAATAATACATCAGTTTAACTAACTAATGTTGAATCATAGAGAATTTACTTTGCAGCGAGAGCAATCCGCACAAAAATTTTATCCAGCCTAATCATGTTATGTTTTGAGGGCGCTTTTTAATTTCTCTTCTGTAAGATTTAACAGTAATGTGATAGTTTAAATGTGTGATGATTGTGTACCTAAATAACTTGTGTATCATAAATATATTTTGAAATACTTCTTTCATTTAAATTTAAATCATTAATATTAATCAATTAGAAAAGACATATAGAAAAATCAAATAAACGAAAAAATATTTTAACTGCTGCCGTTATTCGAACCAACGGACCTCCATTCTATCCGGGGATGGCGTTATCCAATTTCGCAACGGCAGTCTGGTGAGTTAATGAATTTTTTTAATAAAAAAAATTCATTTTTAAAGCAATCCATTTTTATAATGCAAAGTCACAAATTTAATAATAAAAATGTTAATCAATTAAAAAGAGACTACATATAAGGTTGAAAAATTTTCGTCATCTGTCCATTTTCCTGATGGTTTTTTCGTATTTAATTACATTGCTGTATTTGGAAAAAGAAGAATCGGCACCTTGTCCGACACCTAGACTCCGCAGGCACTTTATTCCAGCGGGAGGCCGGAAGTGAGGGGGAGGAATTAGAAATAATGGCGAAAAAGGAGAAAAGAACATGGACAAGTCATGAGCTTAAAGCGTATACAATGAATGTTAAAAATGTACTTTTTCAATTACATTTTCAATAGTTTGAACGGCGTGTTTTGTGTAAATATGTAAAAAATGGCCACTATCTCCATGCTTATCCCTTACATCCAATTATTTAAAGTAAACAATAACAATTTAAATATCAATAAATAAACAAATTACACAATTGAATAACCTAAAATATATGTTACCTATATATATACACAAAAAAGAAAAGAAAATCGGTAAATAGAAATTAAATAAATAAAATTCAGTATTTTTTCTGCTAATACCCAATAAGCATTTTTTATGGTAATATTTAAGTTTAAACTATTATAATCTACTACAACATTGTGGTACTTCATTGCAAATTAAATTTAATACAAATTAATATTATTTAAACCACTATACTTTTTTAACACTAACCGGTTTCGAAACCACCGTTCATTCTCCAGGATAAACTGCAAACTAAACATGAAAAAATATAGGCAATAAAAATGTCCTTAGGTTTTCACGGCCGTTCAGAATCTTCTGTGTATAGTTTTCTGGGATATTCTGCCGTGTGTATGTGACCTATCTGGCCAACGTTTCGGATCCCATTGCAGGGTCCATCATCAGGGCTGATGTGCCCTGATGATGGACCCTGCAATGGGATCCGAAACGTTGGCCAGAGAGGTCACATACACACGGCAGAATATCCCAGAAAACTATACACAGAAGAATATAGGCAATAATATTTTTTTGGCAACTGATTTTTGTGTGTACCTACAGTATGACATTATTTTCAGCGTTCAATATTCCTTCATTGTCTGTTTTATAATTAAGTTTATCCATCCATTTTTCATATTATTTGATATGAAAATAAGTTTAGTTGTAAATAAAATCTACGTTATTTGTGAAAATGCGGTTCTTCAGAATATCTAAATTATAAAAAATTAGATAAGTTTCATAGAAAAATACATTGAATACAATCTATGAAAAAAGTTGGATTCGATCTCAGAACATTATTTTGCCGATAGACTGCTTACTAAAATATCCCATGGTACCATATAATTATTCAGATAATTATTAACAATGGAAGTAACTTTTTAAATTGCAATGTCGCTTAAATATCTTCGATACCGATAGAAAGTTCCGGATTTATTGAATAGCTACAAATTAAACACAAAAACCATTAATAATTTAATAGTGTTACCTCCTAGGTTATGTACATGACAGGATTTTGCGACGCCAGGTTTCTGTAGGATGTAAGGATTATCTTGAGAATTCGGATAGGCAGAGATACAGAATACAAATTAACATTTTTTATTTTTTTTATTTCAAGAATTTTATTACAGTATTACACATTTCATTAATAGATTGTCCCTAATTTATAATATAATATTAATCTTTAATATTAAAAATAAAACGCTTTTAAATAATCTCTTCACAATTCATTGTAGTATTTCTTTGTGTTTTTTTTATATTTTTTGTCCCGTTACATTTTTTATTCTATCCGGTAGTTTTTTTTAATAATTTTGGTACTACTCACTGTTTGGTCCTGTCTTTTCAATTTTTTTTTGTTTTTGTCAGCATATAATATGCATTTATCGTCTGCAAACATCTTTTCGAGTAATTTTTAATAACGTTGGGAAGACTATTCAAATGCGCGTTATAATATTCTTCTGTCCTGTTTACAAGTAAAATGTAGGTGACTTCATCGAAAACTGTTCAAAATAAAGAAACAATAAATTGATACTTAATTAAAAACTGAGGCGAAAAACGGAGGCACACTGTTCGCCAGATGAACTTTTTCCTAAATCAATTCATATTAAATTATTTGCAAAATGAAAACCAAACTAGTGACATTTAAAGTTTATTACATAAAGTTACGTTGTGATTTATAACAAATATAAACCTACATATTACAAAATTAAAGTTAATAAATTGTATTTCTCATTTCAACCGATTATGATGTGAATAAATTTATACCTTAAAAAGTCCAAAAAGATTTCAAACAAATTGTAAACAGTAAAATTAATACCGATCGAATTTTTACGACCAAAGTCTGTTCTCATAAATAGACCAAATGGCTGACTGAAGCACTTTAGATTGCTTTATTACAGCCGAGGCAATTTAAAGCGATTGCTCGATATGGCACTTTATGTGTGGAGAGAGACGATTTTGAAAACCTCATTTAAATCTTGTAAGAGTGCAAAGTGTTTCAAAGAATTCTAAATCAAACAATTCAGTCGGGCAGGCAATTATTTCAGGCGACACATTTGTGAAGAATGTGACGCCTTGTATTGTATTATTTATCTCAAAAATTATGTCGTAGTCTAGATTTATATCTTCTTTTTAATAACCGCGGTCGTTAGTCACTGTAGGAGAACCGCCGTCGCCGAAGCGGAAATTTAGCACCATTTGTAGCATTTTTGATGCAAGGGTGAATGTAGGGGCGATTTGATCGTACAAAATGTATTGTATGCGTATGATGCAGTATTAAGAGTGAACAGCGACAATATTAACAGAGACTTTATCATAAGGATGTGACTTTATTAGGAGTGTTGAAAACTCAAAGGTAAAAAACTAACCCATAAAGTTATTATTATACTCCCTTTCTCATTTGTATTGTTTCCAATTTGATATTCTATCAACATATTCCTCTTGCTTTAAGTCCATGTGGAAAATCTATTCCATGTACTCGTATATTATTATCCTTAAGACTTATAGAATATTGAAAACGTAATAAAGGTAAGGGGGCACGGTGTCGGCGGAACCGTCTGATCAGACCCACGGCTTCAGTCAGACTAGTTGAAACAGGTTTCGCGCCTTCTCCACGCGTCGGGCTCATTTCTCATTTGAATGGTTTCCAATTTGAAAAAACCGTTAAAAGGACATATACCTGTACCTATACCGCCCTATACCTCAGCGGGTACAGGTCGTTCTCCTGATGAGGTTGAATACGACTTCAACGAAACGTCGAGAATCGTTTCTCGGAAAACCATACGGTTCGTATAAAAATATCATACCATTTACAGTTAAATATACTAACGACCGTTATAATAACCTTAATTATTTTTTTAAATATTATACATTCGAAAAACTAAACACTTGAGCGTACAGAAAACCCTTTATTGCCGTAGAATCATCTTTTTTGGCTGGCTCATAAAATAGTCTTCATTGCTTCATTATATGCAAAATGCTTACCAACTACCGCTTCCGTTTGGCGTAGCATTTAAATAATATGTAAAATGTGAAATTTCTACTATGTGCACCTACTAATATATGCTTCAGTAATAAATATGCAGCACAAACTAATATACACATCAGTATTAAATATGCACTGCCTACTAGTGCACGAGAGGTCAAGAAATTCGCGGAATGAATGTGAAAAACGGTAAAAATATATTATTATTCCTTATGTCACTCAAGATACCTATTGATTGGGGATATTCAAAATAGTTGAAGTACCTATATATGATGCCCTGAGAAAGTAGCCACCCGCACTGGACGAAGGTCGTCTTCCATAGCCTCTCTTCCTCGTTTGAAAAGGCTATCAGTTATCATTAAATTTTTTCTAAAATGGTTTTAAATGACAGCGCGACACTCAGTTATACAATCGCGCTTATATTAGTTTTCTCCACGCCTGACTTGCCGATGTATAAAAGAATATTGACGAAATAAGGCTTAATATAATATTTTAACAATATTTTTGTATGAAAGTATGTTCTGAGAATTGTTCTTAGAGGGATGATTATTTCATTAAGGATAAATAATAGAAGTCTCACAGAAATGAAGCTATTTATATCTGAGAAAAGTGGATGGTAGTTGAACTTTACATTGTGTAGAGTGATCACTTAAGCCAGCTCATGCAGGTTGTAAGCCCTGAGCCATCGTTTAATAATAGACTTACATCCACTTTTCCCATATATAAATGGCTTTGTCTCTGTGAGACTTCTTTAATTTTTCCTTAATTAATTTACTAAATATAATAATTTAAATAATATGTCACACAATCGAGCTATGTACACAAGTTCATCTCCCATCCGCTTGTTATCGTTGATATTTATAATTTTTTAAATATTACCTACACACATAATCATCGAGTATATATTGACCTATGAATAAACTAATCATATTAATTAAGTAAAGAATATAAACTAAATACTACTATCATTCGTGCATTTTTTTAGTCTCAGGTCATATTGGCTATTTTTTACAGTTTAATAATAATGTTTCGCTAAAAAAATCACGAAAACATATGTACTATTCAATATAATTGAGAAGGCGGACACACAAAGCCCGCTAAGTCCGGAAGCCGTCAACCCCCGTCATATTGCGTCCTGTCACTTTTTATGAGGCATTTAAGGCTTAACCGCTTCAGGTTTTCATAGGTCCTTTCCCGGCCTGGACCCGTGGGTATTATTGAACCCTGACCCGTGAGAGCCATACCATTATAATGTAGAACATGAAGGAAGATGTAACATTTATTAAAATTTATAGCCTTGCGAAGTCACTTTATTTTACTTTTCTTTTTATTTCGACTATGGTCCGAAAGCATATTAATTTAACTGTCCCGAAATTTATAGAGAACCATAGATCATTCTCGTACTTTCATAAATACCGCGCACAGTGCGTGTTTTGCGTCCTGCAATTTGATTAAAATTATTACGTACACAAGTCAGTTCTCCAGCTTTTCAAATCAATGCAAATCATTTTGATATGTAAATAATCAATATTAGCACAGTTCAAAACGTTGACAATACACGAATAGCAACAACAATTCAATATGAAATTGAGGAAAATTACTTATCAGTTAAGATTGAACTATATTTTTTCTGTAGCTGAGATTTTCTCCTTAACTAAACATACGAAGCAATCCATTGACACTGACAAATCACACGATTCGGTGTATGAGAAAATGAAATAGTCTGTAATGTCTTCTGTACCATAGGGATGCCATATTAGTCGCGCTAATGATAACTTTTTTCATCAATTTTTCTTAGGATCTACAACCCTCTGTACTCTTAACATAACTTAACACATTGAGCCCTTTTCATTGGGTGGTACATGAAATCTTTTTCTTGGTCTGCCTCTCCCTTCTTATTTCCTTCTAAATTGATTTTTATTGCTATTATTAATTGACATGGCAGTTAATTTGTGGTGCGACATGATTATTTTAATTTAAACTAAATTGAAGCTTGTGATGGTAGACATAGAGATAGATTTAATAAATTTAGAAAATCTTAAAATAATAATATTCAAAAAAGCCAAGTATGGACATCAAAATTATATTTCTTCTGGTTTGAATCGTTTAAAAGTAAAAGCCTAATATATTTCTTCTCAAGATTCCATGTATTACAAGAGGCTAACAAAATATTGAATATTCGGCTATACAAGTAATATTTCTTAGGTTTTTTTATTATACCATAGATATAATTCTGTGTTAAATTAATATTGTTTGCCAATCCTAATAGACTCGACCTTGTGAGTAGGTGCGAACGAGCCTTTATTATTTATGAAACGGAACAGCAAGTCTCGCGTGTAGCGAGTGCTTTACTCTTATTTTAACGAAACGGACCAATCACAGGCACGCGTTACCTTTCGACGGGTTGAGCCGGAGGCGACCGTCCTGATGGCTGAATCCGGCCAATGGCGAGCGCCGGCGGTGAGGTCATCGCGCATAGGATGAGTCACTGCACTAGCGTGGATTTCAGAGGTATGGTGAAATCATTACTATAAAAGGAGCGAACACGATATACTCAGCCCCTTCAGTTCGAGACCAGACTTGCGAGCGGGAGCGCTGCCCGACAGACTACCGACGGAGCCCTGAGTTCCAGAACATCATTTGCGGACGGAGTTGCTGCCCGGACGTATGGAGGAATCTACCATTCATCAGTAGCAGAGAGGATCATACCGCCACTGTGTAACAGCTAAGGAACACATTTATATTATCTATCGATTAATTATTTTCACTATTGAAATGTATTTATTTTGGGAAGATTTAAAATCGGAGCAATAATGTATAATTAATATCACGATTTCTTGTGTGATCTTGGCTCAATTCGTACGGGAATATCTCCCAAACGAATATATTTTGATGCATGGGGATTTTCATACCATTTGTATTAACAATTGATTTTACGGAGCTCTATAAGCAGTGCTTAATAGATTCATAATATTGTCGACGCGTTATGTATTGCATAACCAGATATCAATCCAAATCGTACGAGAAATTCTTCCGAACGAATATATTTTAAGGTATGGGGATTTTCATACTATTTGTACTAAAATTGAATACACGGATTTATATATGAATTACTTAGTAGCATTATAATAATTACTGTATTGCGTAGGTATTGCGCAATCATTACACTCGGTCTACAACTAACTCTTTATGAATCGAGTACCTCGGTATATTCAGCTTAATAAGTGGCTTCAGAATGACGAGTAAAGGACAGAATGGGGAGATCTAACTAAAGATTGGGGATATCTGGTTTGTGTTAGCCTAGCTGGCTGAGGGGTGGATGATTGCCGGCACTTGGGCGTGGAACCCGCACAAGCCCCTGCAGGGCCCCTTAAAGGCGGGGTCCTCCTTGTTGCTCGGGGTCGTCAATAAACCGACCACCTAACCTCATCTGGCGCAAACTACTTAAACCAACAAAAAGGTTCCCTTTGTCTTTGGAAGGATTTCCATGCTTGAATGCTGTAAAACCTTGATAGAAAACGTTAACTTCTATTTCGTCCTCTGTAAGAAAGACAGGGCCAGAATAAATATAAAAATCATTCACTCATATGGAATAGCTGGGATATTATAAATATGTTACTAACACTCTAACATTTGTCCAAAGTAAATGTTGCAAGATGCAGAATCGTGGGACGCCGCTCTGAAAAGGCATAATGAGATTGCACAATAATTTGTAACATCGCTGACTATGCCCGCAAAGGAGGCTAATGTCGTCATCAATTCGTACCAAAAGAGTACATGATTCTTCAAACACCGGCCTAAAAGAAAGGCGCCTCAAGACAACACACATCATCAGAAACTCGTACCAAAAGAGTACGGCCTTCTCAATTATAAGCCTAAAGGAAGGGCGTCACGGGATCACATCTCGTAAAGAAGAGATAGAGTCTCGGGATGCAGTAAGTTCCGGAGGAACAAGGGGGGTCCGTTTAGTCACTTAGGAAGTCGGCCACCGGGTTTAGGCGGGCGCGGAGCCTCAACCCCTCTCAGCAGAGATGCTGAGGGTTTAAAAAACCAAAATTTAGCATTCAAAGAAACTATTATTTCATATAAACTCACGGGCTGTTGTAGAATCCTTTCGAACAAACCATCCCCGAGACCTTATCTATTTATTCATAAAGAAGTTTCACTTCAAAAATGTGGTATTTCGTAGATAGCAAATATATGTATTATTTTCCCACGGAATTAATATGAACAGGTTCATGCACGTCTAAGACGGAACCATTCAAGGTAAGAATATGCTAATACAAAGTGTTTATAATTATTAATTTCAGTGTTATTTAATATGTGTGAATTTTTCCCTTTGCGCCGTTCGAACGATTTTACTGGTTTGTCTCAAATCGAAAATGTTTTATTTCTAATACACGAATTCTTCTGGTGAACGTATTTTATTGTAACATAAATGTATAGATTATTAGGTTCGTTAGATGTTTTTATTACGTAATATTATGCAATTGTTTCCACACTGCTCCTATAAAAGAATTTGAAGTTATTACGATACACAACGGGGTCCTTCATCCATTAGACGAATCATGTGCCAATTCAACGACGTATTACGAATAGTATATATTGTATTTATCGAGATTTAGTCGCATTTATTATTTCTAGTAAGGTTTTTAGTATTGGTGCCAGGCGCCATTATGAGGCGGAAATAGTTCATATTCATAGCCCGACTGTAATAGGTATTTTTGTCGCGTAAGAGGTAGCACTTTTAGAAATATAACTGTGTTTTATGTTTCGTCCCTGACGGACAGGATGGTATAGCTGTGGTTATTTAGGTAATACATTTAGTAAATGCAAAGGGCATTAGGTATTATCGATTTCGTCTGCGAACCCAAGATGTTAGAAATATTTTAGTTAACATTTTTAGTTAGGTTTGCATTCAAAAGCACAATTTTCACAGAATAATTATTTCCAGTTAATAATATATATTTTAGTTAAATGTATAGTTAGCACAGGCAGAGTATTAATATTGTATAGAATACATTATTTATAATATTTCATAGAAGAGAATATTTTATTCCGCGATTCTTTTATAGTTACAGCGTATCTGTCGACCTCAGCCGTTGCCACCCGCGCCATACAACTATTTTCGCTAACATCATACGGCAAATGACTTTATTCATTGCAATGAAATTTATATTATTTAATATTATTTACCACGACGTATTTTTGACGGGTCACCCCATAGGATTCACCACCTTGTTAGCCGCGGCCAGGAGTTGGCAAATTAATTGAATATAATAGCTAAAATTAAATATCAACTCGCGACGAGTAAGCATCGACATTTTAAATAAATTATTAATACAAAATTCATCTTTAATACGCTAGGGAGGACTCACTATCATGCGGGATCATCACAGTGCTTACCGTGACCAGGAGAACGATTTATATTGAAATACAATAAAATGCTTTATAATATTAATTGAACATCATTTCGACATTAAATACAGTCTGCTCGATTTGATTAGGACCCTCTATCTAGCTGGGTCATTACAAACTCTCATGATCAGGTGTAATTTATAACTAACCTAAATACATAAATTATGAAAATATTTGAGTAGGATAACGGTTCGCGGAATAGTAGGAGTATTTTTTTTGTGTGGTGTTTAAGGGGAAGATGCTGAGCAGCGGAGACTTTTGTAAGAATGTGATGTTGTTTATGAGTTTTTTCTCAGAAGACAAGTTCCTTTGAATTTCGACGGTTTCCAAACTGTTCATTATCAAACCTTTATGAGGAACCGAGTGTATTAGTTTTAGTCTGTGATTATCAAAATTATGGTTGGTATTAATTATATGGTTGGCGAATTCTAAGAAATTGTTGTTCCTTAAACAACGGCGATATTCCTTTATTCTTATATTTAGGTTTCTTGTGCTTTGGCCTATGTATTTAGTCTCACAATCTCCACAAGTAATTTGGTATATCCTACTCTTATCTAATGAATTATTTTTAGTTTTTGAATTAAGAAGGATTTTACCAATGTTATTTATATAAAACGCGGGTTTTATATGTACACACGATGATGAGAGGGACTGCTCCTCTCGAAACTATAGTCGTGTTTAATTAACTCAACGTGTGTCCATTATAAAGTTCAAGTTAGTTTGGATTTTTATTACATTTGTTTTTAAATTATTTCATACATTTGATGTTGTCCGTACAATGTTTCTCTTACCTTTACATTATTATTATATCTCCTTTTCTTTTAATACTTATGTTTATTTTTGCTTTTCGTTGTTGCAATCGTATGCAGAAGCAAGTTCCCCGTTAATGCAAATGCTTTATGTAGGTACAAGCTGAAATAATAGGTAACTGAATACTCGCGTATTTATTAATTAAGATAAATTATAGAAATCTCACACAGACGAAGCTATTTATATGAGAAATGTGTATGGAAGTCTTAACAGGGTGGCCCAGAGCTTACGACCTGTATGCGGTGGCTTAAGCGATCACTTAACATAGTGAAACATTCACCAATTTCACTGTAAGAATACATTTTAAAAATTTTGAAAGTTGCAGGTATACCTTTATGTTCTAAATCAGTTTCTTTCATATATACATTAAAATTTTTTGTGATAGAGGCGTCTATAATCCTTTTTATGACTGAATATACAGAGATATCACAGCTGGTAATGATAGCCCTATATTTTTTTTCTTGCTTATTGCATTTTTTTATATATATTTTTATAACAAATTACGCAGTTAATAAATTGGATGGAAGATAAAAGAAGAAAGTATAGAAAATTCTCTCTTTTTGTGAAAATATCACAACAATCGAAGCTGTACCGAGAGAAATATCATAAAGACAGATATTCTTATGTTGTTTGTAAGTCTTTCGTAGATTTTTTTTTTTGAAGTGGTAAACTAAGTTGGACGTGTAGGAGCCACAGTGCAAGCAAAGCTCGTTTCTCCGAGTTGGCGGTAATTATTGTTCACGAGACTCCGCGCCAGGATTAGGGGACGCCGCTGGACCGGCAGCCGAGAGACTAACTACTCGGAGAGTTTGAAGAGGCGTTTAGCGCCTCGCAGCGCCGCCGGGACCCTCAAAAATGAAGAAAGAGGCGGCGCTTGTTAGTGGGCGACAACACTTCATTATTGCCAACGAGAAACTTGTTTCATGCAACAGAGTGTGTATATTTTCTAAGGATTCATTTTTAATTTGTACTCCGATTCACGCCGTGTTCCCTAGGAGATAATTTAATGCCACACAGAGCTATCCAGAGTAAATTAATTTATTCAACCATCTAGTGACATACGTCTATATTATAAATAAATATGTAGTAATGCATAGTACTACCTCATTTAGCAAAGCGAAGACCCTTAAAATTCTGTATTGCACATTTGTGCGTAGTAATCTGGAATCCTACATACAATGTGCAAATATCACGAATCGAAAATATACAAAAAAAAATTATCAAATACATGTCATATCGGCTGACATTAAACTTTACACGTGAGCAATACCTTGATATATGCAAAAAACATCACCTACTTACCTCTGCAAAAACGTCGTGAAATGGCAGACCTAATTTTCTTGCTAAAAATATCCTCAGGCTCAATAGATTGTCCCGAATTATTATCCAAACTCTTGAAGTTTCTCCTAACGTTCTAGAACCAACCCTATTCTTTTTACTCCTCTTTTTTCTGCTAACTACAGGCAAAACGCATACCTACTTATTATTATTTTTTTTACTTTACTACTTATGGCGAACTTGCAACAAATTTAATACACTCTCAAAAAAGTATAAATTAGATTTATTTTAAAATAACCCTACTAATGTACGACGCTCGCTTTCCGATCCATTTCTCAAATAAAATATATGTTATTATTTTCTACCCGTCCCGGGAGTCTGTGAAAACTCTCGCGTGGGAAAGATCGGTGTCTTCTGCATATAACACTTCTCTAATCTACTGTAGCCGAGGGTTCGGGAAGCGGAGCGTCTAGTTCTGCCCGGTAATAATCACTATTGTGCACATCCATTCTAGAGATCAGAAGACCATAAGGTACATTACTAATTTTTGTATTATATTAAAATAAATATTTTTATAGGTGCAGAGGTAAGTAATTTTTATGTGCTCTGGGATTGATGCACTTATAATAACAAGTACTCATATGAATATACCAGTCAGTGGCATACAGCGCGTAAAAGCAAAAAAAGCTCTCTATGAGTAAAGATTCTGGAAAACAAATATTAATTAAATAATCCTTATCGTAAGAAAAAGACAATTTAAAATTCTAGCCGCAATTCGTCGTAGATGTTTTATTTCTGACATTTCTGTATACAACTTCATGTCAATCTCACTTGTTTGCGCCAATTAAATTAGTTTCTTAGATATAGCCAAATCAAGAAAAAACTCATCCTGAACTGTGTACTTTCCTAATGAAACCGTAGGTATTTAACCCACCTTTATGTCTGCGAGTTTTTTGTAGTAGTCAAGTAAATTTTCAATAGAATAGCGTGAATCTTCGAAAGTTCTAATGTGAGGTGGGAACTGCGCGCACGTCATTTGCAAATATGAATTTGTTACTAATTCAATCGCACTAACCTTTTTGTGTGAATTCATCTATGGTAAATTCCAACTGTCAAATCATATGTGGAGTAAGTATTATTATTTATAGTATATTAGTGTTATTGTCTCTTATTAATTGAATTATTACTTATATTACAACTAACAGTACAAATTTGTTTCTGTTTATATGAATAAAGTGATGATTTATAAAGAAAGTTCGTTAAATATAGGTTTTTGAACATTTACACGCAAAATGAATATGTTTTTTTACGACGACATTGTCATCGATGACATGAAATATGTATATAAAATAAATATATGTATAGTCGGTAATAGCATAACCTAAGTTTATACCTACTGTACGCCACCGATACCAGTAACGGTAAAGATAACACTAAGAACTATAATGTTTACAACATTATTTTTCCATGCTCCGAATTCATTGATTTTATAAAATAGCTTATGACCCAGTTGGCCTAGTCCTTCTAACTCTTTTATGATCTACAGCCACGCGGTATTGATTTTTTTATATCATGAGTTCCTCTACACGATTATGTAATTGCTAAAATACCAGCCATTACATTGATTTTCAAAAACATTATTTTTCTAGGCTTTTCTAATTGTTTCATGATTTTCTGACTTTATGACAGTTTTTATCAGTTTGTGACATTATTGTAATGAATAAATTATCTTTATAGGAAATCATATTAAAATTATTAAATAAGATACTTCAACATTCATATGTCTTGTCAGTTTGTTCAAAAATTCTAGCCATTTTATTTATTTTTGATTACGAGTAGCTTACAAATTTTAATGTTTTAAAATAAATGAAACATTTTTAGCTACTTTAAGAACAAACTCAATATCTTATTTTTTAAGGTATGTATCACTTTTTATAAAGTATTTTTTATTTTCTTTTTATATATAGTACTCTCTTCATCTGTTTCGCATGTAATTTTTTAAATATAATGTGTATACTTATTGGCAAACCAGATCTTGCGTGCTCAAGTGGTTATGCTGGAATAATTTTTTTTTTTTTTTAATAAAATTAAGGGTTAATTTCCTCATTTTAAAATTCTCTAAAAAACAAATCCAACATGTAAGGTAAAACTTAGCTGGGTTGATTTTGCTTATAATTTATATAAATAATTAATATTGATTTATAAATTAATTTTAGTTTTTAATAAATTTATTACAAACTAAATATGTAATATTTCATTTGAGTTTATCGAAAATTTGTGAATGTACATTTTTGAACCTTTTGCCTATTCCCAACTTGTTCCTCAAACTTGTGTAGGGATAGTTGATAAAATATATATTAAGGACCTAGGTTTTGTGACAAGTTATTCCCATGAAACCAAACCTCTCAAAGCACTTTTTGAATACACTCTAAAGGACTCGAAAAAAACAAAAAAGTGACGAAGAAAAAAACAATTCACATAAAAAGTTTATTTTTTTATAAATTGTGATGAGCTTTCAAAATATTCCGAACCGAAAATTGTTATATTTGAAAGCTGATAAAGTCGAGAAATCATTTAATTTCAAGTATATTTGAAGAATCAGTGTGATAGAAATGAGGAATGCTATTTCAAATGCATAGTAAATCTACAAATGTGGAGAACGCCATCTAGAACCAAACCGGCGCACAAATGAAATAATATTGAATGGGTAGGGAAAAGGATAGAGCTAAACATAATCCTACTTTCAAAAACTTTTAATATGTTACATATAGGGTATGAAAGTAAAGTATACATATCCATAAAAAATTGAATGCAGTCATCGAGGATTACTAATTTAAAATGTATTGAATTCGAGATTTTAATGAAATGTATCCTATAAATTTATGCGCGTGATTTTGTACGGGATGAATACATAAAATCTAGAATTCAGTACATTTTAAAATAGTGATCTTCGGTGACTGATTCAAAATATTTTTTTATTTTTTTGGATATTGCTGCCTTTGCTTTTATACCTACATATAATCATTATATTCAGTTTTACATCATTTTAATTTCACTCATGATTATAACTATATTTTCAAACCAGAACTCACGTTGCATTCACCAACTTTTAACATTCAAGCTCGTAAATTGATATATAAGAAGATGTTTAAGAAAGAAGTCAAATCCTTGATTTTGGACGACGATGTATTGTAACATTGCCCACATGTCTCAAATGGTTTCTGTATAAAAAAAATACTTCTAAGTGGTTTCTGCTTTTATACTTTAATTTGGCTTGTAAATACTCCTCCCATAAGCTCGAGCTTTGACTCATATTATGGGGAGAATAATGTCTTTAAAATGTTATAACATAGAATCAATTTATTATAAAAAACATTTTTATGTATCTACTGTACAAATAAATATAATAATAATGAAACGAAATATATCAAAACTATTTAGAGTACGATTTTGATTTATTTCTTATCGCACTCTACGATTGTTTTTTGAATAAATTTTATTCCCTTAATTTCTACTTTTCTTATTCCCATTGAATATTTAATAAAAACATTAAACCTGTACAAATGTGTACGATAATAAAAGCAATAAGGAATAAAAAATATTGATTGTATTATTTGTATATATCTGCTTATATTATTTGATTAATTACACCAACATCTTTCGGAAATACCTTTCCATCGTCAGTGTGTTTTATAACTGTCAAAGTATCAGAACAAAATGTCTTTTATTTTTCTAAATTATTTGAAAAATTATTTTTAAATATTATTACTGAAGTTCTTGATTACTCGCAATTATTGGAATTTTTTTTAGAATTGGGCTTGTACTTAAATTTAATTGATTATTAATAATATTTTGCTTTACTAATTTCTAATGATTCTAAATTATTCAATTTAAGGCCAAAATTATTTATGTTTAAAATAGAAAGTCCTAAATTTTTATCAAAACCGTGATCATTTTCTAAAAAATGATTTGCAACTGTAAATAGTTGCGGATATTTTATACGAACCGTATGTTTTTCCGAGAAACGATTCTCGACGTTTCGTTTTGAATGCTTATTCAACGTCATCGGGAGGATGACCTTAACCCGCGGAGGTAGAGGGCGTTATAACAACTTAACTCTTTAATAATGATTTGCAAATTCAGAAAAACCATGATTCTTCTGACATCTTAAATGCTCTTTAACTCTTACATTGAAATTTCGACCGGTTTTTCCATCATTAAAAGCTGTAAAATCTTTACACAACAGTTTATAAACACTTGAATTGTTAATTATAATATTATCTTTATCTTTTGAATTTATGAGGAGTTTCCCTTTATTATTATTTGTATAAAATGCAGGTCTAATATTTATGATAGATATCTTGAAAGTTGATTGGAAAATGTATTAATATGTAAATTTCTCAATTGAAAAAAAGCAATAAGTAATGCTCATTTACTGTTACCTAATCGTTTTTAGTAGTACCCACATAATCTAATGTGCCGGACGATTTGAATTTCGAATTTGTGTGAAAACCCCACACATCTGCCTGATTAACTCGACACTAGGGTCCGTAAACAGTTTACTCCAAGTTTGCTGGCGACAATGAAAGCCTCCGCAAATACTCGCGCACAAGACGCCCGTCAGGCTTTTATCTGTGCAACATTGTTGAGACGTCGCTGGCGCCCTTATCGCCGGCGCCGCCGAGCTAACCCTGTTCCGGTTAATCACTCCCACTACAGCCTTCCCTGTGTGTGTGTGTGTGTGTGTGTGTGTGTGTGTGTGTGTGTGTGTGTGTGTGTGTGTGTGTGCGTGGGTGGGCGCACTGCGCGGATGTATCGCTCGGACCCGCTAATGAGATTCTAGATAAGTGACGAAGTTGCTGCAGTTATTGCTCGAAATGGACGATACATTATGTGTACCGAGTACCCAGTAGAATGCATTTGAAAATGAACTTACAAACTGTAGTATAACTGAATCAGATTAATATGAAAATTACAAATAAGCAAAAATAACGCTCAAAAATGATGTTATTTTATTTTATTTATTTATTTATTTTCATCTTGATGCGTGACATAGGAAATGGAGCCGCTCATCTCACTAGAAAGAACCTGTGTAGAGATGAGCAGCTGAAAATATAGTGAGAACAAAATAATAACGATATAAAACAAAATACTACATAACTATAAGATTAATCAATTAATTGAGGATATAAATATGAAATGTGAATAATAAAAACAGAAGATATTATATAATACAAAAGCAATAGTGAAAGTAAAATAATATATGTAAGGAATCATATGTATGGATAGTAACAACATGTAAATATTATTGATAACCAAAGCAATAACACAAATAAAAAGTATATATAAAAATGTTTGCGTGTATTAAATAGTAAAAAAAAAATACAGTTTTTGGGTATTCAATGTCGAAGTTGAACGAAAATATTTTTTTAAAGATTTATATATTGGTTGCACATAAAAAACAAGCTATTGTGAGGTGTGAAATACTTCACATGTCGTAAAATACATCCCGTGATAATTCCTGGATTTACCAACATACCACCAGAAAGAGTACCGATAAAGTTATAAGAAAACAAAGGAAAAATATATCTAATACTAAGTAAATCAAATAACCTACTACTTTCTATTTCTAAAGTTGGTACACAATTATAATAAATATTTTTATTTTAAGAATTAAATTATTAACTAAACACAGGTAACGTATAAGAATTGTATAAATTGTTACACCAAGTATAAATAATTTGAGCGACTTTATTCCACATAATATTGTTTTGATACAGTATTAATGATTATTAATTTTCCTGGGTACACGGAATTGATACTAAGCACTTCATTTCGTAAAACTAAATGTATTTTAAATTTTTTTTTGTTAAATTTAACCAAATGATGCAGCGAAAATCTTAGTTTTCGTTCAGGCAATCATGGGGTGAAATGTTATTTTCGCACGATTTTACCATGAGTAGTAAAAATACGTAATTTACAATCCTGATTTGTCAATGAACGCGACAAATGGGTAATAACGATGGCGTCAAATATAATTTCACACGATTGTACAATGAGTAGCTAAAACACGTAGATTAACGTTAAAATGGTGATTGAGCTAATCTATGCGCGGAGAGCCCTTCGCAGCCCTCCCGCGCCCCTCCGCGCCGCCGCGCCGCGGCCAGACACATAACTCAGGGCGGCAACCGATAAACCTAAACAGAGCATCAACCCTCAAATAATGTGTCCAACCTTCCAATATCGCTCAAATGGGTTTGTACCAAATAGCTGGTTGATGGCGCGGGCTACACCGCACTGTGCCGGCCGTTAGGTCGCTTGTTTGATCGCGGATTAACCGATCGTGATATTTTTACGAACACAACAATTTGGCCAACTCTGTTTTCATGTACGAAAAGATAATTTTACCGCACGATTTTGGGTATTAGGACATCGATTTTTTAGTGTTTTTGACGACAGTTGAGTATTCCATTTAGTATTTATTAACATTACCAGACAGCGTACTTCTAGAGATGTCTCAGGCTAAAAAACGAGCGAGCCTTACAGTAGTCGCGTATGATGTGAAACATTTGAAATCTCACAATTAAAAATATCAATTAAGCAGCGACAGAAATTAACCTCAACATTTAAAAAAGGTAATGCCTATATATTTATTAATTAGTAAGCACACGCATTTTTATTTAGAAATGTTTTTGGTGAACTATATGTTTTTATTTATTTTCATAGTGGTATTTATTTCGATAGTGTGCCGCCATACTAATAATCACATAAATAACATAAAATGTAAGAATATTAATTATTAAGGGTAGTTATTGTTTATTTGTATTAATGTAAACAAAGTAAGTATTTATTGGATAGTTTTGAAGATATAAGCCAAAATATATCAAAGTTACAACATCCACACGCTTGACACTAGCCTCGCAACATATATACAAAATCAGAAGCATTGGCTGGTAGTGTGCGTCTTCGCTGTGATGGCACTTGCTGGACATAGATTTGTTTATAAAATATGATTTTTTCCATCGCGCGTGCTCCGCGCTCGCTCATTGGTTAAATGAAATTACCTGCGTCTTATTTCCTGTTACGAATTTCCGTCCTTTTT
Organism: Agrypnia vestita; assembly: GCA_016648135.1. Taxonomy (NCBI): domain Eukaryota; kingdom Metazoa; phylum Arthropoda; class Insecta; order Trichoptera; family Phryganeidae; genus Agrypnia; species Agrypnia vestita. The sequence goes on from JADDOH010001918.1 coordinate 131,937, forward strand.
CACGAAATCATTGCCATAGATTGCAGGAAACCGAAAGGAAAGATGTTACATATCAACAATTTATCTTATTACTAAATAGAAATCAACACTCTTCTTCTTAATATGTAGAACAATCCAATACATGGAATATACTAAATGAAATTTTTATGATTAAATTGATATTTTATGGCTCCGTATCTCTTGGCGATAATAACGATGCGAGCGAAAATAGTTGCATTGACCTAGATATTTCTGATAGAATAAATAGTGTTAATATAAACGCCTTTCTGCTGCTTCAGACAAACAAACTTTCCGCTTTATAATCAAAATGACTAAATATAACATACGTTCGCTGATGTCATAGTTCTCACCGGACGACTGCTAGATAAAAAAACTAATGGGATAAAAGAATGACGGATTTTCAAAAATGTTATTAGGTACTACTTTATTTTTATAATGGACCTCTTCATTATCCAGAACCTCGCTGTTGAAATAAACAAATTATTTAAACAATTTGTTGGATATTTAATACGATTATTTTTAAGAAACAGGATCTATCAACAGACTAGTTCTACAAAGAACTATCAAAGTACATAATATCAAATAAAATATAATGAAAATGAATCCACCAGCACGAGAGAGCATTAAAGAAATACATCTAAAACATACGAAGAAAGTAAATAGTGAAAAGTTATTATTGTCATTGAAATAATGAATGAAATAAATATGTTGACAAACGACTGAAATAATGCAACTATATGGCCTACAAATTTTTATATTGTATTATATTGAAATGATGGAAGTCTGGAGGAAAATTAAACATTACAAAATATCTTAAATTTAATTGATCCAGTATAAATCGCGAGGTTTCCAAGGAAAACGATATCTAAACACGCTCCCGCGTTAGTACTCGGCGTCTGCAGGGTGTTTACAGAAAAGCGTGAACTTGGCTGGATGGTAAGCATGTATTACACGCTCGAACGAATATCCACCATGCATGTTACAATATGTTTATAGAGGTTGTTAAATAGGGTGGTACATGTTTCATCGTCGCATCTTTTGGCGCTATCGCTGCCCTCTCTATAGGGATTTTGAGGGAGTAAATATTTGTTATTGCTCGGATCATAACAATTTGTTTCAAATACTGATATGTTTTTTTAAAGAAAATTACAATGGAGAACTGAAATTTTGTGAAATATGCTGTGTGATTAGAGTTTTTTTTAGCATTTTTCAAATATTTAAACGATATGCATACGTGCATTTAAAAAAATAGTCTTGTGTAAGAAAATAGTTATAAATAATTATTGTACACTGAATGTGCTTGCATTATTAGAATTGGCTGTAATTTGGTTAGGAATTAAATATTTTATTTTTATTTTTTAACAGAGCGTCAATAAATAATTATTTTATTTTATTATTTATTTTAATATAAGGTACAAATACATACATACACACAATGAATTGGCATTTTTTAAAATACTTTACAGTCATGTAGACCTCATCAGAGAAGAAAAGTTCTTGAATCTGATGAGGGAGTCTCAGTGTATACCTATATGTACACATGCGAGTCATTTAATAATACGGTAATAAAAGGTAATTTGATAATGAAATGTTGAAGTGTTTTGAAAAAAGCTACAATTTTAAATGATTATTGAACCTAATAGATGGAACTAAATTGAAATAAGAATACAAAATATAAATATTTTATGAACACTTTGAATATGATCACAAAATACACTTTTTATGATAAATTAATAATAAATAATGTCTTAATGAAAAAATAATAATATTCAGAATAATATAAAGACTGTCGCAAATCAATAAATACAATTAGGGAATGAGTTCCAGATTAACAATATTTTAAATAATACGCCAAATACTAATCACAAAATACACTTTTTATGATTAATTAATAATAAATAATGTCTTAATGATGAAATAATAAATTGTAAATAATATTCAGATCAAAATAAAGACTGTCACAAATTAACAAGAATGAGTTATATATAGGTTAACAATATTTACGACGAGTACGCGGATTCCAAGGTCAACACCGTGCGTTTATGGCGAGGATGAGCATGTATTACACGCTCATGCGACCGTCAACCAATAAGTGTAAATATGCAGTAAAATCCTAATATAATAATAACTAATATAATAAAATAAAATAAAACTTTTTACTTTACGAAAACATTTACTATTCAAGAAAAAAATTATGTTATATTTCTACACAATAAATACTATCTATCTATACACTTATAGTAAATAAATTAAATATATATTCACAGCAAAAAGTCCAAAAATAAGCATTTTTAAATATTTGTACAAGTCGCTACTTCGTACGATTTCGCTATTGTTGCTGTTTTTTGATAATGTCATAGTACTATAGGCATGTGCTTCGTACCGATATCCGCCGAAATGTTGTAATAAATTAAATTATTAAAAATATTTTCAAGTTTTCACGACCGTCCAGAATCGTCTGATGCCATCAGATCTGTCCCTGAAGATTTATTTTCAGCGGATGTCGGTGCACAACAGTACCTTGAAGTGCCATGACCAAGAAATCGACCTGAATATGCAACATCATTTTTGAAGGAACTGTATAGCAGTTTCGTATTCCCGTACGAGTAGGCACGTAATTGAATACCACAAGGCAAATGCTTAGAATTTCTCGGATAGTAAAGTGCGCTAATTCCTCAACTTTGGAACAATGATTATTCGAGATACAGAGAGGTTATCAGCTTAGTAAGTTATAAATGTAGGTTATAGTAGCTTAATAATTAAAAAAATATATTATCTTGGAACTTTGGAACAATGAATGATTCGAGATACAGAGAGGTTATCAGCTTAGTAAGTTATAAATGTAGGTTATAGTAGCTTAATAATTAAAAAAATACATTATCTTGGAACTTTGGAACAATGAATTATTCGAGATACAGAGAGGTTATCAGCTTAGTAAGTTATAAATGTAGGTTATAGTAGCTTAATAATTAAAAAAATATATTATATTAAAAATTTCTTAAATTTAAACTAGAATAGCTTGTTGGTCTTGTGGTTAGGACTCTCGCTTCGTGATTCAAAGGTCGCTGGTTCGAATCTCAATCGAGATCATTAGTTAGTCCTATTTTCATAGCACAAGCGCTTATCTTAGTTTGAATATAGTAAGGGTATTGATGTGACACGTATTCCGTGTTCGGATTTCTATTTAAAAAAAAAGTTTGTGTGTATTGTACGCCTACACATTTATTTTGTTTCATTACATAATATTTATATTTTATCAAATAAAAAACAACTTTACACAGAAAATTAAGAAAGTCACCAGTTCTAATTAAGTGACAACATTCAATATTTATAAAAATATATTTATAGAACATAATGTACCTTTTAAAAATATTATGTATCTTCTCTCAGCCACAATTGTTCCACTGTTGGACATAGGCCTCTTCTAAAACCTTCAAATATTTTCTATACTGGGCTATTTATTACCATCTTCGACCCACAAGCTAGAAAATGTCACCAGATCTGTCCACCTTTTTTGTGGTCTCCCTACTCTTCTTTTATTGTTCCAGGGTCTCCATTTTAGGATTTTTGGTGACCACCTGCCGCTGTCCTGTCTCGCTGCGTGTCCTGCCCATTGCCATTTAAGCTTTGTTATTCTTTCCGCGATGTCGCGGACCTTTGTTCAGCGTCTAATCTCCTCATTTCTAATTTAGTCACGGAAACTGACGCCTAGCATTTGTCTCTCCATTGCTCGCTGAACGCACTTTAGCTTTTGTAAGTTATTGACAGTGAGGGACACAGTTTTAAGGACATATGTCATTACTGGCAAGATACATTAATGACTTTTATATTTATGCCCATGAATTTAAAAATATTACCTATACAAAATATTTTTGATGTGTATCATCTTTTCACTCGCTTTCCTGCAATCTGTGGCAGTGATTTCGTGAAAATGGACGGAAATACGTAACAGGAAATAAGACGCGCGCAATTTCGTTTAACCAATGAGCACGCGCCGAGCGCTCGCGATGGAAAAAAAATCATAGCGAATACGCACTCTTCCAACAGCCAAGGCTTCTGATTTCGTATATGTATTTTGCGGCTGGTCTCAAGCGTGTGGATGTTGTAACTTTGATATATTTTGACATATATCTTCGAAACTATCCAATAAATACTTATTTTTTTTTACATTAATGTAAACAATAACTCTCCTTAATGATTTAAATTTTCAAATTTTATGTAATTCATGTGATTATTTTTAAATATTTATTCAAAGTTTTCATGCAATATGTATGGCGGCACACTACCGCCGTCTATGAAAATAAATAAAAATATATTAATTGACCAAACACATTTCTAAAAAAAATGCGTATGTAGATATACGGTACCTACCTAGTGCGGCAAATTCAATAATAAATAAATGCACATACATTTTCTTTACTTGTATTTACAAATTAAAAAATATATATAAATTTTTTAAATTTTGATGTTAATTTCTGTCGCTGCTCATTGATCTTTTTAATTAGTGAGCTATCAAATGTTATACATCATATGCGACTAATGTAAGGCTCGCTCGTTTTTTTAAATATATAAAACCATTTTTTATTATATCGTATTAGTAAAACCTTACTGTTATAGGTCGACTACAATCAAAAGACCATTCCTTAGCTTTGTCCGGTAAGAAAAAAGCGGGGAGAAAGTTGCCTGGCAAAACCATATTACAAGCCTCAATATGATATTCCAAATAAATATATATTTCTTAGTTTAAAAAAGGTAACTTTCCTACTATAAAAACTCCTTTTGTGTTCATTTTTTGCATCGTAACAACACACATATTTTTTGCGCACATTCTTTGAATGCGGTCCAGCTATAGCTAATGTAACAAATGTAAAATGTGGATAAATTGTATAAAAAAGAATAAAATCATGTAACCGGACACAATCAACGATGAAGTCTTTATTCTTGAAACTGTAGGTCGCCGTTTTAGTAATATTTAAGTGAATGTATTGATAAAATAAAGGGAATTTATTGCTAATTCGGTACGAGTTCCGCAGCAGTGTAACCGCCGACATAAATTCGTGCGCGCAATCTGCCGGCAGTAAAAGTCAAGCGGATACACTCCCGTCATATTGTGCGGAGGTTTTATAATACACAGATGGGCGCCGCGTCGGAGAGCTGTTCCTCCTCCGGCGCAAACAATATGCATACAATTCTCCTAAGCCGCAATCTTGAGTCGACGCATTGTTCGGAGCGCCCGGGACCGGGACGCGGAGCCGGGATATTGCCGGGATATTGCCGGCGATCCCGGCCGCCCGGGCGGAAACTTTCCCGTGTTAAGATAACAAGCGCCACTTTCACAAGTGAGCATCCCGCTTAAAAACGGAGCATTTTGTCGCCGCGACGCCGCTCAATCGCAAATGACTAATTTTTGAAAACAAGTCAAATGAAGACTCCACGGCAAGAGGTTGTTAACTAACATTTTTGTCAAAAATGAGTTAATAAGCCCTCTAAACTAAATATTGTACGATCCCGGCCGCCCGGGCGGAAACTTTCCCGTGTTAAGATAACAAGCGCCACTTGTTACAAGTGAGCATTCCGCTTAAAAACGGAGTATTTTGTCGCCGCGACGCCGCTCAATTGGAAATGACTAATTTTTTAAAACAAGTCAAATGAAGACCCCATGGCAAGAAGTTGTTAACTCTTAAAAGACTGTGTTAAAAAATACCTTCGCGAACGGTGGTGTAACACAGCGTTACCTGATTAAAAATCGATATTGATTTTAATCCGTGATAAAATATACATATATGCGATACAGATGAGATTTTTTAAAGGTCCCTTTATATAATTATGTAAGGTAAACATATATATTTGCATTATTTTAGTAAATTATCATAAAATCATGGCACATCGAATTTGCATGCGCTCATGCCGAAGTATCATTACAAACTGAATTCAACGACGCGGACGCCAGGTCGCGTCAGTCGCCCGCAGTCTGACTTTGTCTAACACGTGTTACGCGGCTCTACGGTACTCTTTCGATATTGTTTTCGCTTTCACCGAAACCCAAGCGACCGCCATCTCTGTCCTACCTGAAATGTGTGGTATTGTCGTTCTCATTCTTGCTCGATGTAACTGCGATGTGCAATATTCTGCTCTCTTTTACACACTGGCCGAAAATACGAGAGTAATGAATAAATATTTTTTAATTAAAAAATCCGTACATTCGTAACAGTTTAATTTAGTCATTTTGGTGTGAAAATGTCTATTAGATGATTACAAAAAATGTGACGTTTTAGTTTTCGTAAATAAGGTAGATTATTTCATATTTTCTATGACATGTAGACCTACGTTACATCACCGACACAGGAGTTAACTTTAAGAGTTAACTTTTTTGTCAAAAATGAGTTAATAAGCCGTCTAAACTAAATATTATGCGCTCTTTCCATTGGAAATAAGTTCGGAACTTAAAAATAATTAGAACATGTTCAAATCATAGTGATGAACATGTAAACTACACTTTTTCATAAAAATTAAATCAGTTACTAATGGGAAGAACATGTTATCTTCAATAATAACATGTTCGTGCCATCATTCTGAAATTAACACGCCTTTTAATTTGATTGGAATATTTATGGTTAATATAAATTTTACTCTGGCAGTAATGTCATATATTTGTTTTTATTTGAAGACTATTATAATATGTACTTATATATTATTTTTCAATAATTTTAATTGGTACATACCATGTTTTGTATTATTAATTAACATGCCAGTTATTTTGTAATTTTGGATAATGGATGGTAAAAGCGGAAAGCATTTGAAGGGTTGTTTGATATTTGTGTTTTACCAATTTTAAAAAGGTGTTATTCTATTAAAAATGAATTCCAGAGACGAAAAAATGGTTGTTAACTACATATTTTTTAGAGAAAAATGAGTATATTTTTATTTTTTTGTGCATAAATACGTTTTTTTTACTTTGTAAATACTTTTTTGATATTTTAGTGACATAAATCAATAAAAATTAAACTTGAATTAGCAATAAAACATATTTTTCAAAGGGAAACGCAAAAATCTAATTATTTCAAAATGACTTGAATGTTAGTTAAAAACTTCTTGCCATGGGGTCTTCAAATGTCTTAATTTATTATCATTTATTTTCTAACTTCAACTTTGATGATTCAGGAGCCATCGCGAGAGACCTCCGGGTGTTCCTAGTCTGTTCTTCCACTGTTCTAATGGCAGCAGTCTTCGTAGAAGGTCTCTATTTCCAGCTTTTTCCGGGTGCTGAGAAAATCCGAGTGATATCTTCACTGTTATTCTGATTACACGTCCGACCCAGCTTTTCTGGAATCTTTGTATGAAAATTATCACAAGCCATACATGTGGCGTCTGGCTGCAAAACCGCCACGTTGCATATATATGAAATGTTCAGGAATCAAAAAAAACGTTTTAAGTATTTCCCTTACACATTTTCCTGTTTTTTATTATTTTACTTGATACATATTAAGGATGTGTTAAAATCTGCATACCAATTTTAAAGATTTTCTTTGTTGTTTCCGCAATATAAAGATATATTGATTGCAAAGTGGCGGTTTTGCTACCCACCGCCGGTCGATTTTGTCGATAGAGTCGATTTTGCTACCGAACGATCGCGAGAGGCGCGCTCGCGGACGATCACGTGGCGACTTGCCGACTTAACTCATTGCGAACAATACTGCGATTGAAAATTAAACAATGAAATATATTATTTTATAAATATTTTATTTGTGATTAACAATAGATGCAAAAATATTTTAAGAATTAAAATTTAGTGCATGTTTTGAGTAAGGAATATGGATTAAATATATTTTAGATAATATGTAAATAATGAACCAACAATCATGGAAACAAAAATATTTTTAGATTTAACAATAATTCCGTATCACTTCTCGAGACCTTTACTACGACACCAAATTTAACAATGATATAATATATTTTTAAATAGGCAATTATTTCATCGGCGATTAACGGAGTATATAAAAATATTTTAATGATTAAAAATTGATCTTCGAGTACAAAAATTTAATAACTTAGGCACATAGTTTTAATTATTTTAAAAACTAAAAACAATAATCTTAAGAATTAAATAAGAGTATGGAAATAAAAAAATAAAATATATGATCATACCTATATGCCTATATAGGCTGTCTTATAGTAAGTAGTAAAAATTTTACAAGTGGGTTTCTGTCTTAATAAAGAGTCGAAAATGCTCAAGCAACCATGACCTAATATCAAAAGTTATGGAGATATGCAATATCAAAGTTTGCATTTTTTTTTCAATATTTCCGACTTAGTTTAGGCAAAAAGTTAAACTATCATTACAGGAACTTAAATTGATTATGAAAAATTGATACAAAAATCGAAAATATTATTTTTTACGAGGTGTACACTATGTAACAGAGCTAGTCCACAATACAGTTGCCGGCAAACTTCTTGAAATTCTTTGACGTGGTGGGGGAATGCGCAGAAGACGAAATTTGGGTCTCTTTGGTGGAAAGGTAGATGCGCAAACTTCCCCCCACTACGCCGTAGAATTTCAAGATGTTTGCCGGCTACTGTACCTGATAGGTAGATTTCTACTTTAATTATGATTCGAAAATTTTTAAGCAACCGTGACCTAATATCAATAGATAAGGAAATATGTGACATTAAAATGTGCATTTTTTTTTCAATATTTCGGATTTATTTTTTTAAAACGTTGTACTTTTACTACAGTAACTTATATCAAATATAAACAAATTATTCCCTTTTACACAAGTTAAGCAAAATAATAAATACCCTGCAATTCTAATTGGAAAAAATAAAATTGGAACTTTTGCAAGATTTTTATAATCTTATTTAACTTGTACTGAAAAAAATTAATTTTTCGTAATTATATAAGTAACTGTAAATATAGTTCAACTTTTTGTAGAAAATAAGTCGAAAATATTTTTAAAAAAATGCAAACTATTATTGTTAGCTCATGATTGCTTGAAAAATTTCGACTCATTATCAAGACAGGCAATTAATTTCGTTTATAAAAAATTCATGCACTGCAATACAAATGAAATAAAATAATAAAAACCTTGTGAAAACTTCTATTTTCAATTTTTCAAGGTTTTTATCATTTTATTCGACTTGTATTAAAGCGAATGAATTGTTCATAATTGGTATAAGTTACTGTAACGGTAGTTCAACTTTTTCACTAATTTAGTCCCAAAAAATTAGAAAAACGTTTATATAAAAATTTCGTCCTTTTCATATCATAAATCTGTTTAGATCTTATTAGATTATCTTATTTCACCCAGAGTGTAAAGTCTCGTACTTCTAGCTACGAGACACCTTGATAATATTAGGTAACATTTGCCGGGCAACGGCTAGTACAGACGATAGCCAATTGCAGATGCCAATGGCCGCGCAGCAGCCACTTGCGGCCTCGCGGTCGCCAGTATAACCGTTTGCAGGGCCTAGCAGCAAGCAATCGGTGAATAAATTTAAAAATTATTTAAATTTATTCACTTCAATACAAATCAAATAAAATGATGAAATATTTACAGAAACTGAAACTGAAGGCGATAATGATAATGATGATGATGAAGATTTTTTGCTGATGGTGTATGTTATGTTAGATACAATAAATACTTATTTTTGTAAGTTAACTTTATTTTACCTATAATAAAATAAATTTATAGTAAAACCAATCGCAAGGTCTTTAAAGTGTCAACAAAAATATTCAAAAATGTGCACAAAGCGGACTTTTTAATGTGATAATTCTTTCCTATTTCGCTTTTGAAAGTTACATTTATATCCATCCTTGTTTACTTCATGCTTTAGTACACTGTCTTTTGGTAATAAAAGATGTCTACTTCTAGTTTTTATGTAAATATTTAAGGTAATCAAAACACGCGTTATCTGCGACAGACGACGTTTCTCCATATTAAATCTCGTAGCGGGGCTCCATTCTGATTGGTCCGAGTGAATAGTGTCGGTTCTGCATCCCACTTTGCGGCAACGTGGCGGTTTTGCTACTCACCGTTATATTTAAGGACGATTTTGAAGGGCATGTAAGCATATTTTCTTATATTGGAAACTTGCAGAATGTGCAGAATAGGATAGAGATCATTAATCAATCAAAACATGAAAAATGGTTTTGTATGGATAGTGGCGGTTTTGCATCCAGACGCCACACATAAGCTCTATCTAATTATGGAGCTTTTAACTCAGTTCCTTTGTTAGGACGACATCTAGCGAATGTCGCTCCAACAATATTATTGTGTTTCAGGTGCCTTTAGTATATATACACCTGGTGCCGTTTAGAATATTTTTTTGTTACCAAAAGCAAAATTTTGATTTAAAAATTTAAAAAATCATTTTTAAAGTTCGATTTGTATTTTTTTATGATCAAATGAAAAGCGTGTTTTTCATTACATCAAACTTCAACTTAGATCAAAACAGAAGCAATGGATCAAACACCCAAAACATCATTTTATGAATGTATTAATATAATAACATTTACAAATATTGGCAGACTTGTATGTATGGAGACATCATCATCATTATCATGCTTAGCACACAACTCTTGGTGGGTCTTGGCCCCCTCAATAATTTTGGATGTATGGAAACAAATGTAGGGTATTATTTTTAAAAAGTACATTGAAACGTTATTTTTAATGGGTCGCTGAGGTGGTTTGGGCATTTTGAGCGAATGAATGAGGAAAGAAAAATTGACGACGCGAGTGTTGTCGGCGCTTAAAAGAGTGGGCGGTCGCGGAAGGACGTGGCATGACCAAATTAACCAGGTATTGGAGAATGGTCCTGTTGGGAGCCTCAACAATCTTTGAAGATGTACGAATGTGCGAAGATGTACGAATGTGGATGAGGCGAGAACTATGTGTCAGGACAGAGGAGTATGGCGAAAAGGCGAGATGGTAAGTAAGTAAGTTAAAGGGTACACTAATTAAAAGTTAGGTATACTAATATCTATCTATGCGGACACTGTGTTTACAATAGTTTCGGCAATGGTATTTGTAATGTAAGTTTTTGAATGAATTTTATATTTTTCGTAAATACAATGTTAGCAGCTTATTTTGCGTCTGCACTTTCTTGATTGTTTTCTTAAAGAGCATATTTTTCTTTTAATTGAATTCTCACCCATTTCTTTCGAGTCTACTGATATATAAATGAATTATTAAACTTCATCAAATATTATATTTAATATTTATTGTCAATATCATGACGTATATAATATAGACACGTTATTCCCATACTAGCCGGCTTTCATATGTAGCAAATATCACATTGAAAGAGACAACAAATCACAGCACACCTGTTTCACGAACGCTCTGCATGTTGACAGAAAAATCAGGTAATTTGAAATTAAATTGAAACACGGTGACTAAAATAACATGCTAATTCTTGCAATAGTGTTCAATACTCTGTTTCTTTTTCCCCGGGACTTTTTTTGGCGTAGTTTTTGTAGTCGGCGTTTTGTTTCGGTCCGTTCAATAACGAATGCAAGTAAGGCAATTTACCTTACTTTTGAGTTGCCAAGATTTCACGCTTGTAACGTATCTACAGTTTATTATATCATTGATCATTATAGTAGATGTTGGCGTTTGATGTACCTACGAGAAGTAAATTAAGAATGTGGACATTTTCTAAAAATGGATCAGTGATAATATATTATACTTTACGAATATTGGTGATATTTATGAATAATCTGTTGCTATTACGCATTATATTCATACAAAACGTACATTATTATAATAATTATTATGTTGTGTATTACGTGCATGCATATTTAATTCAAGGAAGATAATGTAATTTCATTTAATATTTTCACAATTATTATAATTACATTTTTATTATTGTGATCAAAACTTTCTTGTAAATTATACTGGCTTGCAATGCTTGTAAATAGAGATTGAGAATCATTATAAATGTTGTTTTTATGCACAACTTAATAGCTTCGCATCTTATAGGTATCATGAAAAAAATGTGTATTCCTCTCCAAAGCACGAGGAAAATTTTTTTTTTGGATGTAATATATTGCTTTATTGAATGAAAAATAATTAGTGATAAGATTAATAGCGTTTACCTTTATAAAACCAAAAAAATATTATAACAATTTGGGCGGCCCTTGTAGCCCAGTGGGCATGACACCGGGTTCCCACGTCGTGGGTTTATGTGATTTAGTTAAGCTTGGGTGTTTTTTGACGTGTTTTGCTTCAGTATTAGGCCCCTTGGCCTGTTAGCGTAAAAAAAAATGTCACCAAAAAAATTGTAAAGGGAAAATCTTTCTAAAAAACATGGGTTGCCACCGGAATTTGAACTGAAAACATTTCTTATGCCAGACAGCTGTACAAATGATTCGCTGATGTATTATATAATGGTCTAATTTGGTGGACACATCTGATAATTCAGTAAGAATCTTAATGATTAAACTTTGGTTGAATTATCAAAGCTCTATGTGACTGTTATTTTCTCGTGAATTAGAACTATAATAATAAAAAGATAACTTGGTACCTACCACTAATTGATAAAAGAGTAAGTAATGAGTAGGGTTACCTATATACTGGTGACAAAATAAAATTATTTATAAATAAAACCTATTGTTTATGATAGCAGAAGCACGTTAATGCTTCAATAGATAATCATTTGGTCAAACTACAAGATACTTTGTGAGTACACGGTAGTGAATAGAAGGTCCCCCGGGATATTTGTGTAGGACAGCATGTTTACGAAGGGTTTTACAAATATACCTACCTAGCCTCTAATGTGAACACGGAACAACAAGACAACTGAAAAGTCTAATCCTGGCCGGGAAAATATGCTTCTACGCCTTTTGGCAACTACAGGTATTGAAAGTCAACGTAGCAAACCACAAACACACGAAACGATAATAAAACAAGTAATAGTTTTGAAACGTGGTGCATAAACAGAATGGCCAATAAGAAACTGTCAAAAGAAGAAAGATTAGTGGTACATAATGGCGTTCTAGTGCCAACTTTGATGTATGTAAGTGAATCTTGGAATTGGCAAAAAAGGAATGAAAGTAGACTGAATGCGGTCACTAAGGCGCCTGTGTGGAAAATCTTTGGTGGATAGAGTGAGGGATGAACAAATTCGTGAGATGGTTTGGTCATGTAGAACGTATGAGCGAGGATAATATGGTTAAAAAATATATAAGGCGATTGTTGAAGGTCACAGGAATAGAGGGCATCCGTAAAAGACCTGGAATAATTTATGAATGAATGGAACTTTAAAGTTGTTTAAGCTTTTATTTTTAATCTATGTAATAATGTAAGCTCTGAAGCTTACATGAGAAGATGTATGAATGTAGCCTATCATTTATTTTTTGCCAATTCCAGATTTCATTTCCATACATCAGAGTTGGCACTAGAACGCCATTATGCACCGCTAGTCTTGCTTTCTTTGACAGATTCATTATGGCCATAATTGCATTCAGAACGCCATTTGCTTTGTTACCTGCAGTCACTGTCCTTTCGATATCTCAGCCTTGCCGTCTCTACTAAACTTACTTCCCATATACACAAACGCGCTCACTTATTCTAAGCATTCGTTATTTACAATTACATCCCATTTACTCTCTCTCGAACACCATCACTGTTAATATAAATACATTATATATAAAATTACGTGTGCAATATTTTAAGATAAATAAATAAATATTTTCGATCTCGTGTGTTCATTGAGGCTAATTTACTGTATGGAGGGTTAATAATTTATACATAAAAAGTTCTTTTATATACAAGCTTTTTACCTGTGATAAAATTTTGTACGGTTGATTTATTCATTTGGAATGTCAAAATTTATTTTAAAATTTCTAGTTTTTGATATCGACACGCTGAATAATCGTATAAAATGGATACCCAGATTCTCCTGTTTCAAACGGTATTTCGCGTGTTAAAATAATAAATAAAAAATTATTTTAAGCGTTGGTTATTCATTCGTTTTAAAATAAAATCGTCAAACAGCAGGGTATTATTCGAAAGAGGAAATCCGTTTGAACCTTTGCACACCACCGGATTTAACATAATGCCCGTTCATTAGGAGCACGCATTGCGGTTGCACATATATGTACTCACGTGCGTAACTATTATTTATATTTTTTTGCATAACTAGGAAGAGAAGATAGAACACCACATATTGCAACCATAACATTTTTTATTTCGAAGCCATTTTATTTTGGTTAGACTTTCATTTATTTCTTTATCACACGCCACATATACATAACCTACCAATCATCTATTATTTTATTCTCTTCTTTATACTCCGTTTTAGTTGATAGCCCACATTCTATTATTTAATGAAAATTAAAAAATAATTAAGACACATAAAAATTATTAATAACCAGTTCCTTAAATGCTAATTAGACACAGGTAAATTATTAAGTATTTTGAACACCAACAATTACATATTATTATCTATAACTTACCGTAAAATCTAATATAACACAATAAATCTTTTATAAGATGTTATATACATATATTATATTTTATATATCTATACAATACAATTATCTAACAAATTATCTTATAAATTAAAGTGGACCCTAATCGTGTTGAATTATGGAACGATACGTACACTATTATAAATAGTATCATTCTTTGTAATCTGTAGCGATGGTTGATGTATAAAATGGTTGATAGCCGGTTCCATTAGATTCAGTTCCAGGCCCAGATAAGCAACGCAACTGTTGCGGGCACCGCGCGGTTCGCACGTCACGCGTGAGCTCATTATGGATCGCCTTGACACAGAACTTTTTATTGATGAAGCGGAGAAAAGACACGCAATATGGGATCTTCAGTGTGAGGGTTACTCAAATGACATTGCCAAGAACCGAGCTTGGCAGGAGTTGGTAGAGATATTTGGAAATGGTGTATATACGTTGGAAAAAAATAGTATTTTAGGTAAGTAGGTATTTATTCACCAAAAATGAACCGACAGAATGATATTTTTGTGTCTTGCCATGGAACACGGCCGTCTTTCACAAAGTAATGAGCGAATTTATCTCTGATATTCAAAGATGGAGAACGGCACCGGAGCTGCCAAACTGACGTTTATTACTAACGCTATTCGCGCACACAAATCGCTTATTAACCGCGGCTGACTGAAAACATGACACAAATCTGCGGTTTCAAATCGCGCGATTTGCAATCGCACGATTTCACGATTTCAACATTCTGAAATCACGGTGGCGGAGTGCAATTGATGGCTGTCTAGTGTTTTTAGTGTGACGATATATAACTTCGCAAGTAAAAATAAATTTGAATAGGTTTGATTATAGGTATTTATATTTTTCGTACAAATAAAAGTGAAACATTGATAGGTTACATTTAATGGTCTATCGGGTGTAGGGTGTAATGGAGGGGTGGTTTACCCCGCCGGACTTGCGGTCACTAAGCTCGCCGACGGAGCGCAGAACACGAGTCGCCCGTAACAATGAAACCGTATGGACCTACAAACATTCATCTTGATTCGAGACTCTTCCAGTCCGATAATAATTGGATTACAGCGTGCACCTCACTTGTTTAGCAAACCGTGCAATTTAATTCGGCTTAGCATTAATTTTACATTATGTTACATAAAAAATAATTTAGGAAGTCTTATCAGTTTATTTAAATACTAGCTGTGCCCGAGCGGCTTCGCACGCGTAGATTTTAAGTACACTGTTTGGATCGTCATAGAACTTTCGCGAACCTTCTAGAACATTCTCCTTCCAGAACTTTCAACAAATTTATCGAATATAACCTTCTAGGCACACCGACATATTCCGCCACTCAGTTTAGAACCTTATAGAACTTTCGGGAATTTTCTAGAACCTTCTCCTTCCAGAACTTTCTAGAGCAGTTTTTTTTTTTTTTTTTTTCGGAACTTCGACTCATCACCGCACCGTCGCGCGCCCTTATTTGAAACAATCTGAAAAGCTTTGGGCGGGCCTTTCCCATTACAAAAAATGTGCTAGAAAAGGCCACATTTTTTTTGTCACCCACCTCCAAACGCCCCTTCCACCCAGCACAGCCACCCCCAACCAACCCGTATCTTTCGATGGTGACTCAGGGCTATCCACCACCAATACCATGGTGGGGGTGTTTGTGGCTAGCTTTGTGGAGAAAAACTTGGCGGGAGGGAAAAACAACAAAACAAAAAACGGGTTTTTCCTTTTTTATCCATAATATATATATTAATATATATAATTCATATATATATTTAATATCTATATATATTATATATGATATAGATATATATATATATAAATATATATTATAGAATCTATTATATATATATATATATATATATATAATAATATTATATCATATGTATATACATAAAAAAATATATATATAGGTATATATATTGATCAGTGATGGGCTATTTTTTCAATATTTATTAGGAACACTAAAAGGATAATAGATACATGATACTCTAATAATAAAACATTATAAATGAAGACTGACAATTATCATGTACATTTATGTGTATTGTATATATATATATATATATGTATATAAGTGTTTGAGTGTAATGCGAATAGTATTTAATATATAATTGATTTAATGGATATATAGGTCCAGGTCATCGTTTAGAAAATGGATGTTGTGTATGAGTGAGTTTTTGGACGATGAAAGGATATCAGCATCAATGTTAGGGTCAGCACAATACATATTATATGTGCGACACAACCTTGTGATGGGAGAAAAGTAACCAACATTATTAGTGTGCTGGCTTATTCTTAAGAACTTCGGGTTTAACATACAATTTATGTCAGATATATTCTATTCTATTCTAGCTGTGATTTAAGATTGATGTTCGATTGTAATAATAATTGTTTACCGATATTTTTTCCAGCTTCCATCAATTAAATCTTAAAGAATCCTGATCCCAATCACAATTTAACTCATCAATATAATATATAATGAACACATATAGTTTATTGTAATTTTGATGTAATTTTTGACGACGTGCATATGTCCTGACATAGATTTAGAGTTATCGAAACCAATTGACGTCTGGCTCAAGTTAATCACTGTGTTTGGAAGAACTATGTTCTTGTTGGTGCAGTGCTCACCACGCGTCTCAGTCCTAGACTCCACATGCATTGGTTGCATTACTGTCTGGATCTTCCTCTGTGTCTTTTTTCCCCGAATATACATATTCGTTTATAACATGAAGTATATTTTACCTATCTCCATATCTTTGATTTTCTATAGTATCTATTATGGACCACATTCTATGTACTCTCCTCCGAATCGACTCATTTGTAATTCTCTCAGACAAATGTATTATTTCCAACCATCTCCACTTTCACATTATAAATGCTTACTACTTATTTCTCTCTGTGATTAATAGATAAAAATTAATTTATGTTAAGTGCGTAGATGTAAAAATATCTCGTTGGAATCTTAAAAAAACATCGATAAAGAGTATCGTAGGCTACACCGGAGTCCACGGCCGTGATAACTCAATAATTAATAATCAATAATATTATTAGGGTCTGCAAGATACATGCAACTTCATATTATTATAATATATACGTATACGTATACGTAACCAAATACGCTGGAGCACATGCATTACTTAATGAAATCGAACTGCTTCTCTGTCAAATGGTACTCCACCCCACACCATTATTGAATACACCGAGCATGTTTGAAAAGGAACCCAATATCGCTATTGTGTTTGTACAGCTATATAGTTACAAATGGAGATACGTTGTTGAGGAAAATCTGTTTGTTTCACTAAACAAATAAAAACTAATTTTGCTACATTGTCCATGAAGTCGCCATTATTTATAGAAAACTGTAAATTCTATAAATAATATTGTCACGTATCATGACTGTGGGAGGAATTAATGTAAACGCTGGAATTTAATAACGGATTTATTAATTACTGATTAATTAATTAATCAAACTTACAAAGTCACTAAACACTATTTGACTTAACGCTATTATCTAAATTAAACTATTTCGTAAATTTATCACATTTTATGAACGCTTTAACATTTTATTCACTATTCAATCCATCCAATTTCTGCATGTTTTATTCGCTCCGGTTTATTTCGCTACGTAAGAACTTTTCCAGAGTGTTCGCTCTCGAATTACCGCTCACTTGGCCACCCTGGTCTTCGCAACTCGCGGCTGCCTTGGCATTGGTATCGCTGTCAAGCGTGCCCAAAAACAACTACAACGTTACTCCTGCGCGCGGTCCTATTTATATCTGCTAATCGAGCCTTCTAGGCGTTCCTAGTGTTTACGAAAACTTTCTTGTGGCTTCCAGGATTTTGTAGATGTTTCTCGATACTTCCCGAAAGCGTAGATTACGCTAGGCCGTACCGGAATCTTCAGTAGTGTTGTGATCATTACAAACAACTGTCACTTGACGTAAGTTAAACTAAACTTTTTTGATTACTAAACTTAATTTCTAAACTTTAATATAGAATCAAAGAACACCTAAGGTGCTTAAAAAGTAATGGTCATTCAGAATTTTCCAACCACCTTATTGAGACTAATCATTCCTTTGATTTTGACAAAGGTATTAAAATTTTGCATACAAATAGTAGTGATGTACAATTAGATAAATTAGAAATTTTAGAAATTAGAAAGAGCATTAATAGTAATTTAAACATAATAAATAACCAAACTCTCTTCACTAACAGTTACCTTTTGAATATATTCACTTATTAATTTTTATGTATACCTTTGATTGTCATATACTTTTGTTTCTTACTTAACTTACGTATTTGTCTTTGATTTGTCATATATTTTTATTTCTTGCTTAACCCTTATGTTACTACCCAGGTACCCGGGTATCCATTTCCGACTTCAAGTAAAAATAATTTTATTTATATACCCTTGATGCTTTTGTCCGCCCGGATCCCCATTATTTGCGGTATTCGAAAGGGATTAATGTATTGTTTCATATAATTTTACTTTTAAAAAGATATTTTATCTGACCTTAAACTTGTCTAGTCCTCTGATTACTACCCAGGATACCCGGGTACCCATTCGGTATTGATATTCTCACTCAGTGATAGACATAAATTTTACCATCAGCTTTGGTTTTATTGTAAAAATTAATCATGTTCGGTTTGTTTTTGAGTCCCGACGTTACATCACCACGATGCGCACATAATAAAATTATAACTGTCTTCAGTTCTTTGGCATACAAGAAATTTTTTTTACATTATCATTGGATTCAAATAATAATCCTTTATTTTCGCCGGAATAAATGTCTCAATGTAGCAACGGTTGCCATATTCCTAGATAAAATAATATGTTGTGATTTGGCATATTACATTGAACATGTTTCCAAGACTTGGAAGTCGTGAAAAAATGTATGTTATATTACGTCCACAGCCTTTGAACGGCCAATTCTTTCACGTTGGTGAGTTTCTCGTCCAGATGTTAATTTTCCGGTGTATATTTAGCCAGTAAGAGGATAATAATTTTTTGCATCACATATCCACCACATTTTTATCTCTTATTTGGCGGGCTTAGACTGAATGTATTGCATAAATTGTATACATCCACTAAAGAAAATGATTGCTCATTGTAAAATTTGGGTTGAAGAATCTATACATGCTGAAATTTTTTTAATTTAGTATCAACCATACATATTTCACGTATCGACGTAGCTCTGCCTTCATTCAATCAGTATTTCTTCATATTAGCATCATTGAAGCGAGGAAATTTGACGCTCGATACTGGGTATAAATTACATTTGGACAAATCAAAAATATAATCTGTATAAAGGTAATCTGCACCGTATAATATGAGAATACCCATGAATGCATTTAACTCGGATGAAGTCAAATCTTTCCAATGTGTTTTATTAGTACGATCATGTTCATTGACTCAATATATATTTTCCTTGCCTCTTTATTGGTGTGACGGACAATAGTATCAACAACTTTTGGTATAAAAACACATTTGAATGTAATACTAATAGATAATGCTTTTCTTGACCCGTGTAAATCACTTCTTTGCCGACGATGAACGATATAATGCGACGTAGTTTTATAATGAATACATGTGAATTTTTATGCCATATCATTTCATTGCTAGCCCGGAAATGAGCTTGAGCAGATGTCGGTGGTTCAATATTATCCTACCTTATTTTTCGCGTAATGCAATATAGTCCATATCTTCTACTAATTATTCATCGTCACCTTCTGTATTTGAATATTCATGTTTATCAGTGCATTCTGAAATCCAATCTTCGTTCTTGCTATGCAAAAAATCCTCTGTATCTAAGTATATCGTTACACAGTAATTGGAGTAAAATTTTTTTTTTCAGAAGCGCTCTATCAACAAAAAAATATAATATAATTCATTCATATTTTTGATTTCATTGAACATGAAAATATTAATAAGAAAACATCAAGGTTATCTCACATATTACCATTGTTAAAATTTCTTAACTTTTAGTGAATTTAAAAAAAGTTGAGACGATGAAAACTTAAATGTTGTAAACATATAATAAATTTTAACTGTAAATAATATATAACATATAATAAATTATAACTGTTATAAATATATAATAAATAAATTGCACATGAGACATGTCCGCACTTTACTAAGATTAGAAGGATTAAGGCTAGAATTGAAGATATAAATGACAAATTCAGTTGAAATGTACTAAAAATGTCAAGAAAACTGATAAAAATCAGGTATAAAGGGATACAGATATCATTATGAGAAGAAGTGACCTTCAAGGAAGCTATTTGATCATTATATCAATATCAATTTGCGATATACAAAACAAAAGAATGCACGGGGAACGTCCATCCAGGTAGAGTACCCAGGTACCTTGGGTAGTAACTAGTGTGAAAAATTCCGGGTAGTAACATAACGGTTAACTTACATATTTGTCTTTGATTGTCTATGTTTTGTTTCCTCATTGGGGGGAGGGGGGGAGTAATCTATGCCTGTGCATTTTCTTTGTTTGTTATTTTTCTATGACTTTATAAATTAAGATCTATACTTGTTATGATTCTTCAGTATACCTTGTATTCTCTTGAAGAAGGGACCGTTGGTTCCCGAAACATGTCGAGTGTTTGTTAAAATAAAATCAGTGGTTAAAACAAAGTTACTTGTTTTTAATTTTAATAATTTAAAATGTTACCACAAAGTGAATTTGCATTTATTGAAGATGTAACATACTTATTTAGATTTTCCATTTTTTTCTTTAGATATTTCATTCAGTAGACTAAGGTGCCGAAACATGTATTGTAAAAAGTAGAGTAACGAGTGAATATGCAAATAAATAATTAAAAAGATTTTTAATCAAAATCATACAGATCCATCAAAATTTTTTAAAATTTTTTTATTAAATTTTTTTTTTTTACATCTCAGACACACAAAACATTAATTGTAGAGATAACTTTATCCATATATGTAATACTCATATATTGCTAATGCCCATAAGTGGAGGTGTCACGGACTAAGCGGGGTAGAAAATGCTACTTTTATCTCATTGCTGTCACTTGATCTGCTGTGCGCAAGCGTCGTGACTCATTTATCCCATGTGGCGGCGCTGATTGGATACAAATTGGCGCTAATTCTCGGACATGCGCGTAATATTCGAAGTGACACCGGTGTGGGTGAGACAAACATATATTTCTGCTAGCACTATAGGAGTATTACATATATGCCTTTATCCTATTTATTTAAACGTATTTTCTTCTATACCTAAATATGTTCGTACCTTTAAAACAACATTTAAAAAAAAATTAAGAATCAATTAAAGTACTGCTGTGTTATCTTGGATTCAAATATTTGATCGCAACTAACTTCAAGTCCAACTTACTAACATACAAAATAATAAAAATTATTTAAATTAGTGATTTTAATGAAATACATCTTTTCATTTCAATATGATGAAAATATATTTTTGTATTTTCATTTAGTATTTCGGAAACTGTTAAAAGTAAGGCGATTATTCTCCTCAGTCTCCCCTCTGCGGTCCATTGGCAAATTTAATAAAACCTGTTGACGTTCCACTCATTGGGAGAAATACGAACGCGGCCTTTCTTTTATTAGTACGGCGGGCGGCGCGGGGCGGGGGTTAACACGGAAAAGCGTTTACCATCTATCCACGATTACCCCCGATATCCCTCTTCCCCTGGCCTAGCCGGCTCCATAAACTTACACCTTACTCTTTCTGTACTCTGTACTCCTGTTACGGGGAGAGGCTAAAGGACTCACGCAACCGAGGGAAGACTCAATAAAATAACTCGGATTCTTTTGATTAAGATTTTGTAAGAAATAAAGGTGTAGCGATAATACGCAGTAATATTTGCGAATACAAATAATTTATTTTTTAAATGCTTTCAGCTAACTGATATTGCTGGCGTATTTCATAAACAAGTGATTTAAAAAATTATTCAATTAATGTATATTATAGATGTCTCACAGAGACGAAACTGTAGTTTTTTATGGGAATGTAGGTATAGAAGTCTTTTGGGTGTACATGGTTCTTATGACCTATCGTATGGTTGGCTTAAGTGATCACTTTACACAATGTAACATTCGCCATTTCCACCCATGATAGAATATACCATGCCTACTAATTTTTTGGAAGTTGTATATATTTGAATTACATGCCACACTTCATATATGCATTGTAACAACCTTTCCATGCGGCCTGTACAAAGACATTTTCACTCCCCTAAATCCCCCAGATGTCGTTAATGTCACTAATGAAAAAATCTACAATTGATTTACGGAATTTTTGAAAACAATATACTTTTTCTGTGTAATGAAATTCATCCGAATTACTAACATTACACTAGGATACGCCAGGAAATATTATTTACTATTTTTATTAAATTCCTTTTTTACCAGTATTTTCATTCAGAATACTGGTAAAGTTACATTGTCTAAAGTGATCACTTAAGCCAACCATACGATAGGACATAAGTCCTATGTACACACAAAAGACTTCTATACCTACTTTCCCATAAAAAACTACAGTTTCGTCTCTGTGAGACATCTATAATATACATTCATTGATTAATAATGTCTCTGTGATATGAAATCTAGTACTGTTCTGAAAGATTTAAACAAACTCAAAATATTCAAAATTATTCATTTTTAAATTTTTATTTATTTACGGGAAACTAACGGTTCAAATAAAAATCAGGTTATACATGGAAATTAAATAGTACACAGATCATCTTACAAGTTTTCTCAGAATTAAAATGTAATGTATCAATATTTTATAACAATAACTTAATAATATATTAAAAATGAGTGGTTTATATGTAGAACAAACGAAAAGAATTAAAGAATTAGAAGAAAAGTAAAAGGGGAATCAGGAATGGGGAGGAAACGAACACATCTTATTTGTAAAAAGAGGAAGAGATAAGAAAAGTTTGTGATATGTAAGTAATACATCTGAATATACATATACAAGTTCTGGAAAAAAGAAAGAAGCTGTAAAAAAAAGATTAGCATAATTCACATGTCTACATGTCCACGCCATTCGTGTGAAGCGTGTAAAGATTTATAAACTATTATTTTTAATAAATCTTTTTTATATTCAAAACACATTCTTATTGTGCAGTTGCAATTTTTGTTAATATATTAATAAATTGAGCTATTCGTATCCAATCTAGGTGGTTCTAACTTCCCACGTGTTAATTAAATAAGATGTACTTTAAGTCGATTGCTAAAATATGGTGCCTTCAAACTATTCTGAAAAAATAAAAAAATATAATTGTTTTGATGTCATTATTTTCGGGCTTTCAGGTAGTATTAGTACAATAATCCGCTTATGATTTTTAATTATTAACAAAATTTTTTTTTTTTTTTATAACAATATTAACATTAACGTGGGCAAGACTGCACTGATATGATTACTCAATTCTAATGCGTCTCAAATTTTTTGGCGACTGAAATGATAATTCTAATAATGGAAATTGTATGTGGCAAGGATTACAAAAATATAAATAAGATGATTTTGACTATTTCAATATATTTTATCTGTAATGATATAATATATTACTTGTTTATCATTGAAATATGATTTTTTAATTTATTTAACGGATAATACATATAATTTCTTTTATAAGAATAATAACTAGCAAATATTAACAATAAAATTATTTTTATATATTATACCTCACCAAAAAGAATTAAGATTCTTGTGTGTGTTGAGGGATAACCACTTACTTGTGGTAGTGTAATCTAATTTAACAAACAATGAGAATAAGGTAATAAACTATTTATCTAATATGTCGAAAAATTTTGAATAAGCAGTCAAAAAGAGACTAAATTCAATTACAAAAGACAATACTACAATAAATGAAAGTCCATGCGGGTTCACCGGGGGAATATGCATACAAGACGCAACCGTAAAACAATAATAATTATACAAAGTAAATTGAACAAATCAAGTATTACACTGGTATCTTCACCGATTCGAAGGAAGTACTCGACAGTATCTCCCACAAACAACCAGAACCAAAAGAAAACGGGATTAACCACAAAACGGGTAAAAAGCCACTCATCGAACAGACCTCAGACAGTCAGGTCAAATGAATCTCTAAGTAATCCAGCAATATGTGAATTTGGAGTCCCCCAAGGTACGGTTCCCAGACCTCTACTATTTCTCACTCACGTAAACGACATATTTTAACAAAAAATCAACGGTGAACTAGCATTCCATTTATGATATTTTAATTTTTAATAATTTTCTCGACTGAACCGCAGTTATAGACCCCCTGTATTACATTATTAAGTACAACACAATGGATACATTTCAAATTAAAAACAAGAACGTGTCATTGGAATCCCTTCGGCAGTCGCAGTGTTAAGCGTTTGCTTTATTGCCCGATCCAAAAATGATTGTGCGTAAAACATTTAAATCATCGACGATACCCTTTCATTTAGCATTACATTCAGGGCTGTAAATACCCATAAATATCTTCGAGGGGGACGGAGCCGTGAGCGGTCCACTCAAAAACTTCATCCCGTCTGCCTGCGCATATATCGCGGTGATAACCGCTTAACGATCCTATTCAAATGAGTTATTTCTCGGGGGGCGGCCACCATCCACCCTCGCAGCGCATTCCTTCAGGGATGGACAAGGCGGACAGGGCACTTTGGTGTGGACGAGTCTTCCAGTGAGAGGCGAAGATCTTTGGAGTGTTTTGTACAAGGTTGTCACTAAACGATTCACTCGTACTTGCAGCAATAGGGCCATCAAGTACTCGAGATAAAGTCATACATAGTCAGTATTTGAGTACTTTCCTACAATACAGTACAAAACTCTCTCTTTTAGGAGGACTACCATTTCCCCTTCTAATGAAGCCCCGATACTGGACCAGGCATTATTCAGTCGTTCGTTAAACTAGATTTTTAAATTGCTCTCGAATTTCGTAGCAAATTGAAATGTGTGAATGCGTAGATGGTTGATTTTCCTTATAAACATATAGAAAGAAGCGATATATTCATACAGAAAGCTCTAGATAGTTATATTTTACAATTATAAAACAGATTATTTGAATCATTGTCGATAATTTAATTTAGATATACTTGGTAATAATAAATAATAATTAACTGAACAGCATTAAATTAGGATTAAACACTTCGACGACCGAAATAACATAATCACTCTCAACATTTTCAAGTTTATTTACTAAATAATGCTTATGATAATTATGACATACTCGTATTATATCACTGAACATAACCATTATCGATGTTTAAAATGTTAATTTTATGATTGGGTATATTTTTTTACAATAGTTTTAAATTTTAATTTAATGCAGCTGAAACAATATCTATTAATAATAATTTATTGATCAATAATAATTCATTTTAATATTGAAAATCTTTTTCAAAGCTATTTACTTGGTTATTTAATTGGTTATGTTAAAATTGTATTTTTATATAAATAAATTTGCACCTGTGTAGCATAGTACGTAGTACGTAGCATATTGGTTATGTGTTTTGGCAGTAAAAATAAACACTTCGTAAGCTACAGCCTTATGGACAGGATTGCCTGTTTAAACTGAAAATATGCTGAAGACAGATATTGTGGATATGGACAGATAGACCATGAGAGACCATTTATGGGGAAAGCTCGCACAGGAGTGTGCAGAAGGATTAATGAATCAAAATATTATGTATAAGCATCCGCAAAAATAATTCTATAGAAAAAAATATATATAACTTAAAAATATAAACCTGATTCCATCAACAACACTGCGCTAGTCAAAAGCTACAATAATGTTTCAGCAATAATCAAAAATTATTATAGCAATTTTTTTAAGCCATTATTATCATGGAACTATATTTCAAAAATTATTACGTAATATATTTTTTCTTAAATTTAATTTAATGATTATTTTGGTAAATTGGTGGTTTAATCTATTTAAATTCAATTCAATATCCATATATCGCTAGTGATTTTTAATTATAAAATAAATTTTCTAAGCAATCAATTAATATAACTCCTACTACCAAAGAAGATTATACGTAAGCTGCTGCGTGTACTAACTACCTGTTCTGACAGACAGCCTCATGAGGAGTTGTCAGGTGAGAAGAGTAACATCCAATTAATATTGAAAATATTTAAATGAACGAAAACGCAATGTAAAACTCATAATTATTTTAAAATAATAATTAAGGTGTTTTTGTAAAAAAAAAATATTTATTAAGTGAGTAAATAAAGCCTCGAAATATGGGAATGAATAGAAAATACTGTTTAAAATCGTCTCTTTATATAAATAAAAAGCGTTTTAAAATCAAGAAAAAAACGTAATAATTTCATGCAAATTTAAAGCATTATAACTTTATTAATATTGAATAATTCTTAATATCCTTAGTAAAGATTCTAGATAATGAAGTAAACTCTATACTTATAAAAAAATACATTATGCGCACATACAAATATTCATTGAAACTTTGCACCGCCTAGGACACTAAAAACGATTATTTTGGCCGCGGCCTGTCGATTATAACTTTTATATAAGAATAAATTTTATCTAAGTTATAACCCTAAACAACCCATTAAGAAAGAATTTTATCTAAGTTAAAACCCTAAAGAATTGTAGTCTAGAGTATACATTCTGATATAAATGAATAATAAAACCCCACATTTTCGTAAAAAAAACGCCGAAATATTCATTTGCAGTGAATATCCAGCCTAAATTGCAAAAGATATACTTGCAAACATTATACAAAAGTAGTAATCATAATATGTAAAGATAATTGTTGAAATAATACAGTGCAGCATCACCAGTGAACATATCAAAGATAATGTTCTAAAGTTTATTATTCCTACATCCGGCTCTGCTTCCAATTGTGCAAAGAACTGTTCTCATATATGATATGAAAAATATGAAATGACGCACGTATTATTTCAGTGGATTTGTTCCGTCTTCATTGTGGGGATTACTGTACAAACTGCGCAATTTCTTTATGTGTTCATTACTTCTTCTGTGAAGAGTTTTCCCAAACCAATCGTTTAAGAGCTTTTCAACTCAAATATGGAGTTCTCCTCCCAGTTAGGGACGGTATGTACTTTAGGGTTGTTCTTACATGAGTGGGGAAAAAAGTTGTTAAGTTTATTAACGCTACCGCCTATTTCTTTCCCTTTGGCAACGGAGTGATTACGGTCAATTTTCAAAAGAATTGATTAATTTTTAGGGATGGAGCAAAACTCATATTTTTATACATTTTATAAAATCATGTGACCACACCAATATATGTATAAATGTTTTTTTATATTTTTGTTACATATTTAATAACTGCTTAAAAATAGATGTTAAAGTTAACAGAAAATTGAGTAGATATTATAAATTCAATTGTTCCTTGAATTATGCCAGTTAAACTATGCCATCAAGCAATGATATAATAAAGTGTAGATACGTTACAAGCGTGAAATCTTGTCAAGACAAAATTAGGGTAATTTGCCTTATTTGCATTCGTTATCGAACGGATCTTCTTTGTGATCAGGCGCGATGCTACGCAGAAAAAGGAATAGAGTATCGTACACTATTGTAAGAATGAGTGTGTCATTTTAGTCACCGTGACTTCAAATAACCTGATTTTTCTGTCTACACGCAGAGCGTTTGTGAAATAAGTAAGCCGTGATTTGTTGCCTCTTACAATGCAATATTTGCTACATATGAAAGCCGGATAGTTTGGGAATACCGTGTCTATATTATAATACGTCAATGCCTTCAAGTATATTTGCAAAGCTACGACAAAGCTGCTTGCAATTTATAGTTGAATTACCTAATTGTAGCTGCAATGTGTTGATACGCGATGGACTTGCTATGGGATGATTTGTAGATTGCTGGAGGTCGCTGTGCACGATCGATCTCATGCAGTTTATTATGTAGCCATTCATCAACAGACGATTAGTCAACTACATGGAAGATCAGGTAACATTTTACACCTTGAGATAGCTACCTTGACGCTTCTTGATACGAATGATGAATCCAGCTGCAAGAAGTTGAGTGCCTGGAAAAAGAGGCACCGTGGAGGTGACATGGTGATGGAATGTTGGTTGGTTTGTTGACATGGAGGTGGCATGGTCGCGATACATACAGCATTATCTTTAAATATCACAAATTAAAAAATAACTTCATAAAATTGTCTATGATTGACACCGATTTTCTTTATGTAAAAACCATTTGCAAATGAATAGTTATATTATTTATTTTATGAAAATGTTTGTTACATGTTCATCAACATATTATTGTGAAATATGTTTTTATCACATTTTTGACAAATTATCTCGCTACTTTATTTAATCGATACAGCAGAGAAACTGGTTATCTGGAATCTTGTACTAAATTAACAAATGATTCATGTGTTTAGATTTCTTTTTCGAGATATGCATGATTTAGGTTTTTAGGTTGTTTTAAATGTTCTTAGGTTTTCATGGCCGTTCAGAATCTTCTGCATGTAGTTTTCTGGTGTATTCTGTCGTGTATTAGTTTTCCTTTAAATTAAATTAAATTTCTATAAAAAACAAATGTATTTAAGCAAAGATATTTGAAGATTCACCAGTTTCATCGAAAAAGATTTGTGGTAATAATTTTACCTATGTATAGTATAATCAGTAAAACAAATAAAGATGTTTTGCACAAGTAATATCTGCATCTTTCATAAGGTTTATACTGCATTATCATGAAATTTTTAATTATTTAAATCTTTTTTAATTACTTTAACCAGTAACAAATTAGGTACCTACTAACTGCCAAATATTTCCTTATATTTCACTGACAAAATGCTGAAAAAATAATGCTTGCAAGAAAAAAAAACATTTGAAACAAATCAAATCATGAACACTAATAAATATTTTTTCTTTTAAAAAAATGTGTAACACCCAAAATGGCGTCGTGTTTGTTAAGAGTTAAATGGATATTTGAAAGCACCATACCATAGCTGATGATGTAAAAGATCTTGCAAGGTGAAAATATTCGCGTTGACCTAGAATTTTCGAAAAAAAATAAAATATATATATAGATATGATATAGACTATATTATATAGAATATATAGAGATAGATATATAGATATATAATAGTATATATATATTTTATATATATATTAATTATAATTTTTTAAATAAATAGAGATGCGAAACACGGAATACGTGTCACATCATATTCTTACTATTTTCAAACTAAGCTAAACGCTTGTGCTATGAAAATAGGACTAAATTTCCTAGTCTGGGGCTGGATTCGAACCCGCGACCATTGGATCACGAGGCGAGTGTCCTAACCACAAGACCAACAAGCTATATGTAGATATAGAGTATATATATATATATATATATATATATATATTATAGTATAGATAGTATTAGTATATATAGAGAATATTATATATATATATATATTTTAAATATAGATATATAGACATATATATATATAATTTTAAAATATGATAAGACATGATACGATAAGCAGAAGTTGTACCATGTATAGCAATCTCCCGGATAGTCGTAAAGAATGCAGCTTCATGCGGTGGCAAGCCTGTGTTCGGCCCCCGGCGACGGAGCAGTAAAATCTAGCCCTGGCGTTATCCTAAAAGGCAAAACATGTTAAAATTGCCATGTTCGGCAGTAATGGTCACCTTAAATTAGTAATGTGTCCCTCTCGCACCCGTCCGGGTGAGGCGGGGGAGCGGGGTTAAGTGTTCCGTCTCCTCCGCCACCCGTCCCGATGTCGCACCAATCCATCCAATGGAATGACTCATGTGAGACACCTTCGTCAAGAGTTGCGGAAAATTGTAGCAGCTATTTTTTTTGTCATATTTTTAATCCTTTTACTATATATTTTATTTTAATGCAGACGGTACTTAATTTTCACGTTCATTATTTTTTCAAATAAAAGCTAAAACGATCGAAATAATATTTGTAAAAATTGAGTATAGAACCAAAATAATTTTGTTTGCTTTTTATTGCATTGATTATATTATTTAATATTTACTTATCTATACAATATCTCGTTTAATTATAACAAAATTTCCCATCTGTATATTTGTAGAGCAAGGTAATATATTTTTTCAAATAAAATTAACTTAATGAACAAATGATAATAATTTTATGTTTAGGATGTATAATTAATGTTTTTAATTAGATTAAGAAAATTGTATTTTTAAAAACTGATTGGTTTTAGTTTATAAATTCAAATGATTAAAGCCATAATTAATTATAAAATGGATCTATTTTCATTAGATTTTTTGAACTTTATGACGTGGAGTTCAGATCCTCATGATCTGAACCCCTCGCCATCACCAGCTAGTTCAATCGGAGAAGAATGGGACTAACCTTACTCCTCTATTTCAATCTCAGGGTCCTTTCGGTGATATGCGCACTGAACTCTCTCTCTCGAGCCGCTTCAGTTGCCTCTCATATTAACAAGTTCAAGTTGCAACAGATTAACAAAAATGGGTTTACATAACAAGACATTTCGTGCAATCAACATAAGCATTTATTCAATAAACTACTAACAATTATCTGTGCCATGAAAGGGCGACAACAGGCAAATTCAAAGATATCGCTAAATTTGGTTCATTGAAATCTTATTTTCTAATTTAAAATAAATTGCCCTCTCCGCGACATCGTCGCTGACGGCCACCATACAAGGGAGAAGGCAGCTTAAACTATATTTTTAAGACTCTATAGGCGGTGGCGCTAGCGCAAATATCGGGGAACTGGAAATCATCAGGTTAGAATTTACATTCAAATTGGATGAGACACAATTAACACGTACAACAACGCATCCACATGATGCTCAACATGTCCTTATGAATAGATCACAGATGCAGCATATTTCTTCCACACCTCCGTACTTCACAACACTTTACGTCGCCATGACGCTGAACGGCATGATGGGTACTTGAAATATAGTATGAGATCAGATAATACCAGGTCTTTCAGCGTAAGA
Source organism: Agrypnia vestita (assembly GCA_016648135.1). NCBI lineage: Eukaryota > Metazoa > Arthropoda > Insecta > Trichoptera > Phryganeidae > Agrypnia > Agrypnia vestita. The sequence continues at coordinate 163,370 of JADDOH010001918.1, forward strand.
TCGGAACTGTTCCGACAATGCTTTTCTCCTGCATCACGCCAAGATGTACTATATCGGGTCAGGGTGAGACCGGCATCCACTGGGTCCATGGATGCTGACTCCTACGCTGCCAGGTGGTCCCCTGCCCTTGTGCTCTCAGCAGGCCGCATGCTCGACATCCGAAGACGGCTTCACCTTGTGATGCCGTCGTAGGAATCCTGATAAAAATTCATCATTAGCATAAATCTACAATTAAACAATGTTATTACGATGTTACTTCAAATGGCGTCTCTCAGTTCACTTCTTACCTCTCAACAAGGTGCGTAGTTTTCACATCTCGTGCGGTAGAGTGTCAAAGCCCGAATGACGCCATGTTGTTCCGAATTGACCGATAATGCCGCTAAAAGTTCGCAAACCTACGCGGTTCTGAAAAGCGCGCACAGTACCTACGTGGACTCGAATGATTTTATCAGTAATATTATGCGCGGTGATTTAAATATTTCTTTTTGTTTTACTGTTCCACGAAGGAGTGTGACGAACATGATTTATTACGGCACAACTTATAGATCCAATTCTGTTATTAAGTATTTTTTAATGCCGATGGAGAGAGGGTAGATTTTCACTTTCTTCTATCCTTACCTACATCTCTTGCCTCGATCACTTTCATAAGTTTTCTTAAAACTACTGACAGAGCCATCCTCCAACATTTGGTTCAACTGATCTATTCAGATCTTTCGTGGACACCCTCTACTTCTGTTGCATTCAACACTCACCTATTACATTTCCACCACTCATACATGTACATGTTATGTTCAACGTACCCGAAACATCTCAGTGACTCTTTCTTAATTTCGAATATGCTCGAGATTTAATTAATTTTGACATTAAGCTGTCATGTAATGTAAAAATATACCACTGTTTGAAAAGACTAAGATCCTTATTGAACCATAGCCACTTGATGATAATGATGATATAATGTAAAAATATATCATTAATAATTTAAATAAAAAAAATAAATATTTTAATTCACTTTATGAATGTATATACTTAGTATATAATATATATTATGTATATAATATTATATATTATATATAATTATTATGCATATAATATCAACTAGTTTCCTTTAAATCCAATCTTCAGGACACGACAGTATAAAATAAACTGTTTATGTTATACTGTCGTGCCATGAAGGTTAAAACTAGTTTAACAGAGTGTCAGTTAAGTGGGGGGGGGGGTAAGGTTAATTCGTACAAAAAAAGGCATATTTTTGTGAATTTTTTGTGACGACACAGTTAAAATTTCTTTATTAAAACCAATAATACATTAAAGTATATTATTTGAAGAATATTGTGTAAAATTTTCAAGACGAAATATGAAGAAATACGGCAATGGCAGCAATTATTCGGACGTGTCTCGGAAAAAAGTATAATTGCGGTGTCCATCATAACTTGGTGCTTAATCATCTGAAATCAAAAAATCAAAGTTCATTCGTTAGATAATAGATTTTTCCAGGTAACGCTGGGAGGGTTTTTTGAAATTTAAATTTTTCAATTTTTTGGAACACTTTGAAGGGAAAAACGTGATTTTTTGCGAAAAATATCGACTAATTTGTTATTAAAAAATAAAAATTAATAAAAAATTTGAAAAAAACTCGACAGCATTACCTCGTAAATTATGTACAGAAATATTATTCAAAATTTCAAAAGGATCGGTGTAGTAGTTTTGAAGTAATGATGGACACCGACTTTGAAAACGTGAGATGTGGGGAAAACGATTTAAAGTTTTGCACACTGTAAAATTCAAAATAAAACTCAACACTTATTTTATACTTACACATAATCGTCGATGCCATGTTCACACGGCAAAGAGCTTTCATCATCAGCATCTGTTTGTCCTTGTCTACGCAAAACTCTTCCAATGCAAATAGCACGTCCGGTAGTCCTCAGATGAGCGCGTCTCTTAGCTGCCCGAGCAGGTATAGAAAATCAGTCTGAGTATCGCTCAAATGTTCATAATTTCGTCAATTTTGCTCCGATTGACTTGAAATTTTGACATAATATTTTCACGATGTTATACTTTCATTTAAAAAATTAAAAATAAAATGCAAAAAAAAAAGTTAAAAACCTTACCCCCCCCTTAAATTAGTATAAACCACTATCAGATTTTAGGTCTACTAGTTTCGAGACGTACCCGTCTCTTCGTCAGGACCAACACTACACAACTAGTTCACAACACTATACACCACAACCATAGTATTGTTATCTATTACTTATCCTTGACAAGATTAACACGCATCAGAAATCTACGAGGGTGAGAGGGGGAGAGGGTGCGGGGTCTAAAGTAAGTATGAGGTGCATTAGCGTGAGTCTAAAGTAAGTATGACCCACTTTAGACCCCACCCTTTCTCACTCTCTCTCCCTCGTAGATTCATGATCATTTCTCTAGGCTAGTTAGTGCATGCTCGTCCTTGACAAGGTTAACACCCATGTGATCAATATTGGTTAATAGTTAACAATACTATGGTTGTGGTGTATAGTGTTGTGAACATAGTATGTAGTGTTGGTCCTGACGAAGAGACGGGTACGTCTCGAAACCGGTAGACCTAAAATCTGGTTTATACAAATTTAACTAACACTCTGTTACAAGGTATAACCATAAAGTTAATGGTTTAAAATAAAATATTATTTATTTAAATCAATATATCAAGCCACAAAGTGTTTGCATTCTTTGAAAAAAAATATAGGTAATTATATGTTCGAATTAATATTTTCTGATAAAAATTCTTTAAATTGACGTTTGTAATAGATATATGATCAAC